>PVJH01026874.1:0-29481 GCA_004026705.1 Nesogale talazaci
GAGCCCCTCCGTCCTGCAGAGTCGCTGTGGGTCCCAATCGACTTGCCGGCAGTGAGTTTGGGTTGGTTTGGTTTGAGCAGCTCCTGGGAGACTCGGTGGTAGCTGAAGAGTCCGCTTTGCAAAGCCTCCAGACGCTGCGTGGGTGGACAAGGCGGCCATCCTTAACGATCACCTCCCTAGATGTCCTCTGGGCAGCTGTGAGTCTGAGGGGGCTTCAAGGCCATGGGTTGGGAACGCAGTCCCCCGGCAGCTTGGATGGGGAAGGGACAAGAACAAGCCCAGCTTGGGCCTCCTGGGAGCTTAGTGCCCTGGAGGGCGTGAAAGGCAGAGACAAACTCGTAAGTCAGCACCAGCAGGCAGGAGGCGCGGGTGAGCCCTGGGGGAAGGGTGTTGGCAGGGTAGACAGGCCTCAGGTAGTGGAGCAGCAGAGGGGCGCAGGGAACAGCCGGGGCTGCGATTGGGCGCTGACTCACAGCGGCGTCACGCAAAACAGAACCGAATGCCGCCCAGCCCTGTGCCAGTCTCACAATTGTCGCTGGTGGAGTCACTGTGCCAACCCAGGCCGCCCAGGGCCTTCCTCGTTTTCTCTGCCCCTCAACTTGACGAAGCACGATGTCCTCTCCCAACGACTGGGCTCTCCTGAGGAGGAGCCCTGGTGGCACAGGGGTTACGCGCTGAGGGGCTACTCACAAGGCCAGCAGTTCCAAAGCACCAGCCTCTCCACAGGACAAAGATGAGGCTTTCTACTGCCGTGAAGAGTCACACTCCCTGAAACCCATAGGGGCCGTTGTCCTTAGAGGGTCGTCGTGGGTCAGAGTAACTCAGTGGTAGCAAGTTTGGTTTGGAGTTGGTCTCTTCCGGCAACTTGTCTGTGTGAGTCCGGGTGGACTAGAGGAACAAATTTACAGACACACACACATGGATATAAGGGAAAGGTTTATATACAAGAGGAATGCAACACTGAGAAAGCATCCCAACCCAGTCCAGTTCAAAGTCATAAGTCCACTATTAGCCCAGATGCCCGATACCAGTCTACAATGTCTCCTTCCGACTTACAAAGTCACAGGCCAGTGGGTGCAGAGTCCTGGAGTTGGCAGGGGTCTCCCAATGGCTCCTCACTTCCAAGGCTCAGGGTCCATCAACAGCATCCAGTGGTGGTAGAAGCAACTCAGTGCTGGCAGGGCTCCCCAAATTGTCTCTCAAGCTTCAGAGGTCTGGCTCCATCAGAGCAAAGCCATGTGGCTTCTCCTCCAGTTCCTCAGATGCTGCCATCTTGTCTTATCTGTGATTCATCTTCTCTGAGACTAACTCCCAACAACCAGGGAGACAGCTTCTCATCTTCATAAGGGAAATATAGCAAGAGTTCCCAGAAGTCTCAGGTGAAAGCCATGCCCACACAGAGGCCTCATTGGCTACTCAATGGCTATCTCCAGATTAACAGGCTAGACTCTACCCCCGCATCTCAATCATGAAATTAACATAAGCACATAACTGCCACAGTGTCCAAAGCACTTGAGGCCAAGTCTTTTTTGTTTGTTTGTTTGTTTGTATTTTGGGGGGCATCACTGCCCTCTGGGGGTCATGGGAGCTACCCAGCAGTGCTCCTGAGAGCTGCCGCTGGATTTGAACCACCAAGCCCAAAGGCCGCAGTCCCGCACTCAACCACTTATGCCACCGGAGCTCAGCCCTTTCTTTCTTTCTTTCTTTCTTTCTTTCTTTCTTTCTTTCTTTCTTTCTTTCTTTCCTTTCTTTCTTTCTTTCTTTTCCCATAGATTCAGCCTCCCCCAAGTCCTTTCTACCCCTGGACTAGCATTGAGAAGAGCCCTGCCCTCCAACAGAGAGGTGTGGAAGTGGGTTACTGCCGCTCCCTGGCCCAGGGGCTCGCTGGGTGTGCCCTGGAAGGAAATTGGGATACTAGGGACACACAGCCACCCATCACACCACAATTGCCTTGGCCAGAGGGCCTTGAGCCCATCCTATAAACGTTTCCTCTCTGCAACTGTGTCTCCTTCCCGCTTCTGCCGTCTAGCCTGTCAAACGGTCCTGAACGGTGCTGCCACCAGGACTGCTCTTGTGGCAGTTTCCTTTGTGTTCCACATCTGTTTTGAGTGCCCGAGTGACTGTGAACTCGTGGACACCCTTATGGCCTCAGACTGAAGATCCCTTAAGCCAGACAAGGTGTTCCCATCTTGTCTTTTCCCTGCGCCAGGGCTTCTCATCCCAGCATCGGTAGTTTGAAACCACCAGCCACTCCACAGGACGAAGCAGAGGCTCTCACCTTCTCGGAAATCCATGGGGGCAGGTCCAACCTTTCCTCTCAGGTCGCCTTGTGTCGGGATGAGTGAGAGTGGCGTGTTGAAGGTGGAGCTCTCAGAGGGCAATCGCCCACAGGGGAATGCTTGGTTAATTAGCTCCCCAGAACCAGCGGCACCCAGTCTACTGACTCCTGGGGACTTGGTGGGAACCTGGGGTTGTCAGCAGCTGAGTTATCCTTTGGGAAGTAGATTGCCAGGCCTTTCTGCAGAGATGCCTCTGGGTGGACTTGAGCTGAGTAAATTAAGCTTTTACACCACCGAGGACCTCGGAGCCCTGCATCTGGGTCTTTGAAATGGACTATGTACCCCAGTGATGTGGGGGCAGGAGGCAAAGTGAGGGAGGGTATCAAGTTCTCTCCTGCTCATGGACTCAGAGCCCTGATGACGACACAGCAGGTCCCTGGAGTCTTCTGTGTCAAGCCGAGGGGATGTCCTTTAGTCTCCAGCGCCAACATGGGCTTACACCAGAAGGCCATCTCCACCTTGAGAGAAGTGGCCACGGCTTGTTTCCAGCAGGGCTGGTGGGAAAGGCCTGGCCTTGTCCCCTTGTCTAATCACCCATCACACCTTGACCCCCTCCACGTGCACCCTGGTCCCAGCAGCGGCGGGAGGTGGCATCACTAGAGGGTGTTGGGGTCCAGACCCAAGTGGGTGACAATGTCACAGAAGGTGGCATCAAAGCAACCACCAACAAAAAGGGCAGAAAAGTCTTTATAAAAATATCCCTGGAGGGCTGAGCCCCGGTAGGGTAGTGGTTGTGTGCAGGACTGCGGCCCACTGGGTTGGCTGTTCAAATCCAGCAGCTGCTCTTCAGGAGCAAGGCTGGGCCTCCTACTCTCACCAGAGGGCAGTAATGCCAAATATATATATATATATATCTCCCTGGAGTTGTTCATGCCAACCAAACACTTTGCACAAACCCCCCACTTATATTTACAAAAATACTTAACTAAAAAAAAAAAAAACAAACAACCCATGACCACCACGTCAATTCTGACTCACCAAGACTCGACCCTCCATAGGGTTCCGAGGCCCTATGTCCATGTGGAAGCAGACAGCCTCCTCTCTCTCCTTTGGAACAGCGGGTGGGTTTGAAACCCCACCTTAAGGTGAACAGCCGGCTGCTCACTGGTCAGCACCCCCCCCCAACCCCCGCCTCCCTCCATACAACCTCGCAGGCTAACATCTACATTTTGAACTTTGTGATTCGTCCCAATCAGAGGTGTCACGGTCACCCACACATGGTAACACGTCAACCTCATGGTTCCGTCTACACCCACGAGGAGCTTGGGCTGCTGTTTGTGACACGGCCGGGATTTTCATTATCTCCAGTTTAGTCAACATCCTGGTGTTTTAGCTACGAGATGACAGTAATTAGTGTCTGAGTCTATATCAATACCTTTTCTGAAGCTGAAGTAGCAATTACAGGAAGGAGAAAAATCAAAACAGGCTCCCCCCCTCTCAACTTATACTATTGTAATGAATAATGTTGTCATTGAATGGAGAACGATTTCATAGGCCCGTTTTGTTGCTAGCATGCATATAAGCTGAGAAGAAAACATGTCAGGCCTTCCTACCTGTATTTATCACCTATGATTAAAATAGATAATAATAAGCTTTACTAAGCATTCCGTATGGCCTGCTAGGGGAGGAGGCCCATCGGGAGGGGAGACAGGAGGGCATTGCGGAGCAGTGACACCCGGAGTGAATGCGCTGGGCCACACCAAGCCTACTGACGTCACTGCTGGCCTGGGTGTCCTCGGAACGCGTCCCAGGCCGGTGACCCTCCCGGTGGCCGGTTCCTTCCGGCCGGTGAAGTCCGGGGCGGCGGGGGCCAGGTGCGGACGCTCGGGTGCGCTGCCTGCGCCGGGCACCAGGCGTCGCCCGCTCCAGGCGCGCGGGGCCCGCCCCCGCCGCCGCGGAGCCCAGCAAGCCAAGGCGGCGACCCTGCCGGACAGATTTCCTGCTGGGCTGCGGCGGGCGGGCGGCGGCGCTGGGACCCGCGAGCGGCGCGTTCCCACCACCCCTCCGCGGCGCGGACAGCGGCGCCGGGTGGGCAGCGGAGGCCCCGAGATGCGGAGCGGCGGCGGCGCGAGCGGCGCAACCGGAGCGGCGCCCCCGAGGTGAGCCGGCGCGGGTGGGTGGCCGCGGGGCCGGTGCGCCCTCCCGGTGCCGCGCGCGCCGGGAGGTCGGTGCAGGCCGTGCGCCGCCGAAGGGGGCAGGCCGCGCGGGGACCCGTCCTCGAGCGCGGCCCCCGCTGGCCCGGGAGTCAGGGTCAGAGCCGGAGGGACCGCGCTCCTAGCCACCGGCGCTGTGCGCCCGTGCTTGGCGCTTGAGCCCAACTTGGCACCCGCAGGGTGGCCCTCGCACCTCTCTGGGCCACCGGGAGCAGTGCGTGAGCCGGCGCGAGGGGGCGTGGGGGGTGGGGTGGGAGAGGGTGGAGGTTGGAGAATGGCCAGGCCGCGGGGTGCCCACAAGGCACGGGTCATAGAGGCGTGCACCGCAGATCGGGGAATCAGCCATTGGAGAGAGTACCCTGAGTTGTGCCAACTCCCTGGGGAGACCTGAGTGGGCAGGCCTGCAGACCTGGCCAGACTTGTGGTGATGGCTGGTGGCCTGTCCATGCACCTGGGCCAGAGGCCAGCGCGGTGCCGTTTCTGCCCTCTCCCTGGGACCATCTGGGTCAATCCGGCTACCACAGGCCCACGAGGCCAAGCCAAGGTTGGTGAGCCTGCTGGTGCTGACCTAAATTCTGCCTGGGCACCGCAAGTGTTTCTAGAAAGGTGAAGAATTATGCTGGCAAAATGAGCTTATTGATTTGTCTCCAATTACCACAGACCACTCCACCAGGGGTTCTGACCAGTCACATACGCAGGGAGAATGGAAGGGTGGGACCGGGGGTTCCTATGAAAGCTGGTTGAGCCCAGTGAGTTTGGTCAAGCTGTTCTTGACCCCAGGTGCACCTTGACCTCATGGGGTAGAAAGGCTTCATGCCTCAATCGCAAGTCACAATTAAGACCGGTGCTGGTTTCTCCTCAGCATGACAGAGCCTGGCTCACTCAGTGGAGTGCCCCAAATCATGCACTGGGCCAGTCATGGCCTCCCAGTGTCTGGGGTTCCAGGAGCACTAGCCGGGTCCGGAGGCTCCCCAGGCCCCGAGTCCTTCTCCGGAGGTCCCTCTGGGTGGGCTTGACTGTCCACCTTTCAGTGAGCAGTAAGCAGGCTGTCTGGTCACTCCTCCCAGGGATTCTGTATGAAGCCAAACGGAGCCCCCAGATCACACCTGCTGCCTGCAAGATGGTTCCGATTCAGAGAGACCTCATGCATGGTTACTGCCTGCGTCAAATGTTTACCGGAGCAGACAGCCTCGTCATTCTCCTTTGTGGTGGCTGGTGGGTTTGAACAACCCTAACCCAAAGAACCACAGGGGCGCCTTATAAGCCAGATCAACAAACCCAAACTCCCTGTCATCGTGTCAATTCTGGCTCAATGGGGCCCCTGGGGCAGGATAGACGTGACCTTGTGGGTTTCGCAAACTGTCACTCCACGGAAGTAGAAAACCTCATCTTTCTCCCAAGGAGAAGCTGGTGGTTTTGAACTGCTGACCTTGTCAGGGAGGCCTGAAATAGTGGCGTGTTCCTGACCTTGAGATAAAGACTGGGATTCCTGGCCTGTGGGGCAGTGGGGTCAGGGAGAGGGTTGACCAGAGACAAGCCCAGGATGGGGGAGGGGGACTCTTCAGACAACAGAGCCAACCTTTCCCAGAGGCAGGGTATACCCATCCTCTCCTGGTGACCCCTGGGGTCCCTTTGCCCAGAGGGGGTCAGGTCTGTGTTCCTTTGTGTTTAATACACCTAAGAATCACCCACTCAGACTAGCTTCCTCTGCACCAACCTGGGCTGGGGGTGAGTGGGTCGGTTCTTTGGATTCATCCAGATAGCTAATAACCAGAAGAGAGGTCTTCACCCCCACCCCCACAGGTCACCCACAGCCCCATTACTTTTGGGGAGTTGGTCATTGGTTTTGCTGCAACTGTGCAGTTGCTTCCGGAACTCCTGCTCACGATGTGAAAATACAGAAGCCACGCCGGCCCTACTTCCCCAGAGAGAGGCCACCCTGTGCTGCTGCTGGTGTCAGAGAGCCCAGAATGGGAAGAGTGAGCAGCGAGGGTCTGAGCACTGGGGAGGGGGCTGTTACTGAGAGGAAAATATGACTTTCAGTCCAGAAACTTCTCCTGACTGCACCCCAGCTGGCCCATCTCTTCCCACTGCCACCTCCACCTCACTGCCATCTCACCCAAGACCAAACCAGGTCTAAGCCCATGGCCAGCACATCCATCCCCAAGATAGTCCAAGAACCCACACCCCTGTCATAGCCCCCTTGGTTGCATTTTCAAGTCTAGGCAGCACTTAACATTTCTCCCAAAAGCTCCTGGGACCCACATATCCAAAGTCAAACTTAGGGTCTCCACCACCCAGCCCAGTGCTTCCAGTGCTGTCCTAGACCATAGAGTGCCACCAGGCTCTGTCTTCTGCAGGAAGGAGGACAGGGCATGGGTCCGTGAGGACCACAGTATCCCCTGCCCTGCTCCAGTTGGCCCTTGATGGCCACAGTGGTTTTGGAAGCTGGTGACAAAGCGAAAGCGTTCGGCCATGTGTCTGCTCACATGTGTGCCCCCAGGGTATTTTCAGTGGCTGTCGTGGTTTGAAGGAGACAGAGCCCAAAGCAGATCGAGATGAGAGGGCTGTCTTGGGGCTGCGTTACCAGTTACGGGGATGCTGGCACGCTTGCTACAGAGACTGTGTGAGCAGAGCCAGAGAGACCTGGAATAACCCCCGTGGAATCAGACTTGCAGCCAGGAGGCAGGGAACCCGGTGAAAGCCTCCCTCCCTCCCTTATCGGAGATGCCTTTGTCGTTTATCGAGTCTGAGATGAAACAGAAGCTCTGCTGTCAGATGTATCCATTGGGACAGAGACTGGCCTTCCTAGGGTTTGATTGTCCTGTGGGAGATCGCTAAGCGGCCAAGGTCATCTCCAGCCCTTCTTTTCCTGTGCCATGGCCAGGGTCACCCAATGGTGTGGTCCTCTCTGGTCCTCAGACTTGGGCACTGCTTAACCCCCTGGGTCAGAGTCCTCTTCCTTCTGATTCCAGCCTGGCCTTCGCCTGCCTCAGATTCCCCAAAGTGCCTCTGCTCCTTTGTGTCTTTCTCTCAGACCATCCCAAGACTGTGTCCTTTCCTTCCCAGCATTGATCAAATAGTCCCTCTCCTCTGCCCATCGGTCCGTGGAGCTCCTGGGGTAAAGTGGTTATGCATTGGGCTGCTAACAGCAAGGTCAGTGCTTCAAAACCACCAACCACTTCATGGGACAGAAATGAGGCTTCCTGCTCCAGTAAAGAGTGACAGTCATGGAAACTCTGGGACATTTCTTCCCTGTCCCATACGGTCACCATGAGTGGACACTGGCTCACCCGATGGCAGTGGGATTGAGCTTTGGGAGCCAGGTGGTCAGTACTCTTATGAAGAGGTGTGTCTCTGACCATGTGCACTGACCCAGGGATGTAAGTTCCAGGTCTGGCAGGACATGGGCTACCCAGTCGGACACCCTGACCTCAGCGTCCCCCTTGTCTAAGGGGGACAGCTTTCTGTGTGTGTCTATCAAGAGGATGACAACAAATGCATTTAAAGCCAAAGGCATGAGGTCAGGGGTCCCCAGGGACCCTGCATACAGCATGTTGGAGGGATCCACGCAGACTAGATGAGTCCGTCCAGGAGCCAATGTCTTCTAAGAAGCAGCCATCATAATGGAGGAATGATTTGGGTCAAGGACATCATTTTGCTTGGATCCACAATCCATGCTTAGGGAAGCAGCAATCGAGCAGCCAGAGGGCATATTGTGTGGAGACACCTGCTGCCCAAGGCCTCTTGAAAGGACTGAGGAGCGGGTGTGCCTGACCCCCGCCATCGTCTTCCCAATCACCCTATAGGCATGCCACTCCTTCCAGGAGTCAGGAGGACAGGAGAGGCATCCTTGCCTTGGAGTGATGGTGTGGACAGGGAAGGTTCACTATGCCACCAGTCTTCAGAGGCATGAGCAGATGTCCCTTGGAGGAAGTGCAGCCATTGGGGCATTCCTGAGAAAGGAGGATGGTGGGATTTCATCTCGGGTGCTTTGGGCGTGTTGCCAGAAAGAACTTGCTCAGTGGGTGTTGGTGAGGAAGGTCTTCAAGGAGATGAGTGGGCACAGCACAGCCTCAGGGGGTTCAGAAGGAGCCCGGAGCCTTGGGAGTGTACAGGACCAGATTGTTTCTTTCCGTTGCACACGGGGCCGTTAAAGGTCAGAACTGACCTGATAGCACCAGACACCGATAGCAGTCCTTTGGGAACCCCCTGTTCAAAGTGCTGGGAAGGATCAGATTGTGCTTGTGAAAGATGCCCCCCCTTTAAGGTTATTTTACTGGGGGCTCTTACAGCTCTTATAACAATCCGTACACCAAATGTATCCAGCATACTTGTACATATGTTGCCATCATTCTTTTCTAAACATTTACTTTCTCTCTGAGCCCTTGGTATCAGCTCCTCTTTTTATCTCCTCCACCTACCGCCCTCATGCCCCCTTGATAAATTATATATTATTATTATTATTATTACTATTTGCATATCTTATGCCAGCTGATGTCTCCCCCACCCCTCAGTTTCTTCCCCCCTCCTCTCCCCACCCTTCCCTGATCCTGACGTTGCCCATTCTTAATGGCCAGTTCAGTGGGACAGGGGCTTAAGAGGCAGAAATGCAGTTGTTTGTCTAGCTAACCTGGGGTTGGGGCTTGAGCTGGACCAGGGTGAGGGTCAACCCCACTGCCCACCTCAGTGGGAGCCAAACCCAGCCCCACGGGGCGAGGAGCTCAAGGTCAGGGGTGTGGCTGGACTCAGGAAAGTCCTGTACCATCCCCCGAGCCCTCTGAGCTTCCCTTTCCTTAACTGTAAAGGAGAAAATCCAAACACCCACTGGAGTCAATCCTGACTCCTAGTGGCCTTTAGGGCAGAGCAGTCCGGGAAGGGGCCTCTATGGAAGCAGACAGCCTGGCCTCTCTCCCATGGAACGGCTAATGGGCTTGAACTACAGACCTTGCAGTTAGCAGCCCGATGCCCAAACCACAGCGCCACCAGGGCTCCTTGGTCCAAGTGGAAAGGTTTCTTAATTCCACTTCGTTCTTTGTGATGGATGTGGGTTGTTCCTTCCACCCAGACAGAACCCTCAATGAGAGGTGGTCACACAAGAGCTGGAGCCACGGACTCCACCCATCGCCTGTCTCTGGCTTGCAGTGACCTCCAGGTTAGGCTGGTCAGTAGGTATTGAATCCCTTTCCTTGTTTTCCATCGTTCTTGCCTTTCACTATGAGTTTCTTAAAAGCCCAATCTCTCCACATCTGAGTATGGACAACTTTGAATGTACACGGCAACGTTGTATGTAACACATATCACTAGATCACATTCTATGTATTATACACAACTAAGGAACAGTGTATATAGTTCATGTTCCTGGTGGTGACATCCTATGTGGTACATACTCCCTGTAACATTTTACACCGTGCATACGACTAACAGTGTGATTGTACATCGAGCTCTTGGCTAAAATAACATGGGATGTGGTACATGTTAGTAAGGATCAGATGTGTAGAAGTCAGAAGTGTGGCTTGACATAGCTTGGCCTGGAGTATGTTGTCATCAGTCAGGGGCCAGCCAAGTGACTCAGCAGGCAACGTTTTGTTCTGTTCTACATAAGGTCATCGTGAGTGGGTGCCAGCTGGACACCTGAGCATCCTGGGGGTCCTCTGAGCTCCAGTGCTCAGTCTGGCTCAGTCCATCCCCCTCCCCCCAACCTCTCAGTGGGGTTAGTCCATCCAGGGGACTGCCCGTTACTCAAGCCCCGTCTCTGTCCTTGGGACAAGAGATAGCCTGAGGACAGGCTCAGGGGTCCATTTCAGAGGTCTGACCCCAGGCATCCAAAACATTGATTTTGCAAGGTTACATTGTCATCATTCTGCCATTTGCCACTCTCTTCTCAAAGCAGAGTGCTGCAGGATCTTCTGGATGCCTGGGCTTGCATTTCAGCAGGGCTGCGGCAGAGGGGCGTCTCGGGGTTTAGAGGGGTTCGTTCTCGTTCAGAACAGGTACACGTGTGAAGTGTGGGCTCAGATCCCCTCGGAGGGGGGTTGGACGGACTTCAGTCCTGCTTAGGGGGATCCGTAAGTCAGACGTTCTTCTTCTCTCAGAGGTGTGTCCATCCAGGTGCTCCGCTCGGGGGTTTGATGTGGTTGGCAGCCTCTTTGAGCTGGTACAGCGCCCGACTCCCAGCCGCAGACAGAGGCCTCCTTCCCCCTCTTCCTTTCAACTTCACAAACACTTCAAAGCGGCTCAGTTCTTATTTCATTATGAAATAAGGAGCGTTGGGTGTTTTTTTACGATCCACAATACATTTCAGGGAGAAAAAAAACAGATGCACCTATCCTTTTAGTTTGCTGCCAATGAAACTGGAATCGAAGGTCTCATTATGGAGGACCCGTGTTTTAGAACATCGTGGGGACGCTGTCAGCAATATTTGGCCAGGATAGAAGACAGAGGGGGAAGGTCTGACACAGCATGGGGGCACCTTTGTCAGGCCAGCGGCCATTGATCCTCTTCCCACTGGTAGCATCCAGTGATGACCACAGAGCGAAACCCCACCCGGTCCCCACCCTCCTCTCAGTTGCTCCTTTGTCCTGAGCCCTGGGGTCCCATCCCAGGGAGGACCTTCCCCCATCTCCCCGACAGGGTTGTAAACACTGTCCAATAGAAATGATAAGCTCTCATTTCACAATGCGTGGATTCCAGCTGATGGCCTGCGTCTGAGTCTCAGAGAGATGCTTTCTCACAATTCCTGGGAAAGCATGTCTATGAATTAATAAAGAGCCAGCAATGGAAGCCCCTTGATGACTTTCAAGGGTTTGCGGTAACTCAGGCTGGACTCACCAGAAGTGACTGGAGACACTTGCCTTAATGGAGCAAAACCCCACAAACCCAGTTCCAAAGAGAAGACAGGGGTCTCTCTCTCGCCTCAGACCAAACTCCTCTGTTCTGTGCCTGGCAATGTTGGGGTTTCATCCAAAAGCCCACGCTGCCTCCAGCCCCAGCCCCAGTCCCCTGGAAACCACACTGGCTGAAGCTTATGCCTTCCAGGGGTATGAAGCTGCCCTTTACCAGGACAGGACAGGCACCTGAGGGCTGGGTATAGTCGCCTGGCTAGCAGGGGCCCCACCCTGCCTCCCCAACAGCGATGACTCCACATCCCCCCCCACCCCCCACCGCCGCTGGCCACAGGTAGCCTGTCATTCGTTACATGCGTCTGCATCCAGGGCAACCCTGCTTGCCCAGGTCCATGGCTCAGTTCCCCGTCTTGCCTCTCTTGAGCCAAGCCCCGCTCTTGACCCGCCATGCTATAAAAACGCAGGAACCAGAGACTTAATCATTTGGCCTTGTGTCGTGCCAAGCTCTTCTTGGCTGGCGGATACGTTTCTTTCAAAGGATATTCCCTGGGTTTCATCAAACGCGCCTGGCATTGGAGGGAGTTGGTTGGACCTTGTGGACGGGGCACACAGAAATGTTTAGCGTTGACTGAGGTCCTTCTGTGTGGGCCAGAGTGCCAGGGGTGGGGGTGGGGTGGGGGTTGGGGGGATGCCCACCAGAACATGCACAGCTGCAAGCTGAAGGCTTGGAGATTCCAGTTCATCCAGAGATGCCTCACAAGAAAGGCCTGGTGATCCTAAAAACCAGAGCCACGTGGGACCCCCTTCCACGATGTGGCATCCCGGGATATAGTCACAGAGGAAAACCTGGTGCCCACCCTTGGAGCAGCCTATGACCCAGATGTGGGCTGGGCTGTCACTTCCGGAAAGGGCACTATGGAATACCAGACAGGGCTGGGGGGAATAGAAGTGAGGGTCTGCACAGCTTCGCCCCACAGAGTAGGCATGGTCTTCAAGCCAAAGGTGTCGCCGAGACCAGGACTGCCATGCCCCATCCCGAGAGCATCAGCCAGCTTCTAATCACCCAGAGGTGGCAGAGACAGACACTCCGTAACTGGGCTTGCCGAGGCCTGGGTAGGCTGCCTGTCTCCCCACCTGGATACCAGGTGTGCCCATCTCTCCGAGGGTGAGGCCAGGGACCCCAGCACATACACTCAGGTGTGTGGTGGATGGAGGCCCCTCTGTGGGCTGTGGACAGGCCCATGCAGAGTGGAGTGGGTGGGTCAGAGTGGGCTTGTTTACTGCTGTAAGAACACTGCCCAGAGAATGAGGGCACATACTGCAGGACTCTTGGCAGGACAAGTGGATGCCTGTGGAGCAGGGGACAGGTTTGGGGCAAAGAGGAGCCTGTGCTGAGGTGCCTGACGGAGAGCCGTATCCAGCACAGGTAAGTTCTCTTAGGGGTTTCCCAGGAAAGAGGTAGATTGGAGCCCTAACCCCTAGCACCTGTGAGCATGACTGTTTGGAGAGAAGGCCTTTGGCAATGCTCTCGACGCTCTTGTTTGATGTGGCCCAAGGTCAGCTGAGATCACGGGCAGCTCAGCCCTTGTGAGCGGTCCCCTGTGCAGGAGGGGACCAGACGGGCACACCGGGAAGGCCCTCAGGGACCCAGGATGACTGGGAGGCCAGCTCAGCTCAATGAGGGACCAGCGAGCATTCTTCTCTCTCAGTCCCAACTGCATCCCCAGCGTGGAGGCCCCGAGCTGGACTTCTGGCTGCCAGACTGAGGCAGTCAGTCTGTCTTCACAGGCACCTCCCCAGTGGAGCTTTGTTAGAGCCAATGGCATCTGTCTGGTGTCTGTCCGGCTCCAAGTGAGGAAGACTGCTCACTGGGGAGCCAGTGGGAGCCCTGCTAACTGCTGACCCTTCTGGAAACACCCGGGCCCGATGCGCACCTTTGGGGATTAGACTGGTCCTAATAGGATCGCAGGATCAAGACCTTGAGCATGATTGTGGTCATCGAGGCATTGTCTCCTGGGAAGCCGAGGTCTCATCTCCAAGGGCCGCAAATACCAAGTCCTGGAGAGGTTGTTCTGGAGAAGTCGGGAGGAGGTGAAGAGTAGGGACAGATCTGTGGGGAGGTCCTAGGGAGAGGTCCGGGGAGGGATGGGGTGTCCTGGGGGAAGTCTCTGGGGAGATTTCTGCAAAAAGTCTCCAGAGTTGAACTGGGCATGGGCGATGTCTTAGAGGAAGGTCTTGGGGTGAAGCTCCAGGTGGTCCCCGAGGGCCTCAAAACTTCAGCCTGCACTCTGGTCTTCAAGATGGCCATGGAGCTGTGAGCATCATGTGTTCAGTTTCGGTCTGAAACCGAGCTGCTCCGCTGGAGGACCTGGCACTGATGGTGAGGCTGGGGATTCACACCTGTGGGCAGAGTGAGGGGCCAGTGGTGGGGATGGGGTGGGGTGGGTGCAGTGGACACTCAGAGGTCCTTGGGCAACCTGGCGGGCAATATCCTCTAACTCCCTCGTGTCCTGGGCAGCTGCTGCATGCATCTCATGAGTGAAAGAACCCCTCTCCCCATGAGGGCATAGAAACTAGGCTGGAAAATGCCCCTGGAGAGGGGGGCTTCCCAGAAGCCCCCTTGTGCAGTAACACACCCCGGAACATCATGGGTGTCAGAATGGAGCCTGACTGCAGGCTGGGCTCCCCTGCTATTCTCAGCCAGCGTCACACAGGGCACACAGTGGGGCACAGTGAAGGTTGGGGGTGACTTGCCTCTGGCAAGGCTCCCATCTGTGGGCCACCTCTGTCCCAGTGGTCATGTTCTCTCCACATCTGCGTGCCTCGCTCCGGTCATGCTCACCACGTTCCAAGCATGCTCAGAGCGCTATTGCACACCTCCTAGGCTGCGGCATAGCCAACGTGTAGTTTCAGGTGCACGGGAGGCCCAACGAACAGGGTAGGTGGGTGCTTCTGATATTTGCCAATCGCCTGGCAGGGAACCCACCATCCCTCTGGGAGCTGCTGTGTTACCGACAGAGGACAAGTGCCCGAGGCGTCTCCTCAGTGTGATCTTCACAGAGGCACCTGGTCTTTCTCCCCACGAGACCAGGGTTTGAGCTGTCATCTGGGGTTTGCAGCTGAATGCCTCGCCCCGGGGCACCACAAGGGCACCTCACTGTCGGCCTTCGCTTAACAGACACAGCCGTGGCCAGTCTTCCATCTGTGTGAGGCAGGACCCAGACTTGGGGGAGGGATCAGTCCACCCATTTCCATGGCTGCAAGGTGCTCAAGAACACCAAGAGCCATGTGCTTGATGCCCAGTAAACAGCAAGCAGGGAACTCCCTGACTCCAGTCCAGCCCTCTTCTCAGTCACCTTCCCTGGGCATCTCCAGCTGGAAACACATTTTCTGGACAAGTCATTTGGCTTACCCCTAACCAAAGCCCAATACTGACCTTTCCCCTCGCTGCCGGGGCTGCATGTCGGAGGCATTAGGGGGACAATTTGACCTCCCTGTTCAGAGCTGAGGTCCCCGGTAGTATAGATACTCTGTTTATCACCTCACCTAAATAGTGTTCAGGCCCAGCGGGGCCACGGAAGAGAGACCTGGTCGTCTGCTTTGGCGGCCAAGAAAGCTCTGCTGGGCAGTTCTGCTCCAAGGCACGTTGGCCACAAGGTGTTGCCAGAGGGATGGGTTTGGCTCCACTAGAACAGGGGTGGGGGACCCTCCCTCTATCCAGGACCATCTGGATATCTGTAGCATTGTGTGCAGGCCTTGCTGGGCAAGCAGTCAGTGAGCACACCCCTCATGTGATGGCTGGGGAGCTCTGGTGGCAGAGTGGGTCCTTGTTGGGCTGCTAACGGCAAGGTCAGCCGTTCAAAACCCCCAGCCGCTCTGAGGGAAAAAGACGGGCCTTTCTACTCCTGGACGGTTAGTCTTGGAAATTCACAGGGCTATTTCTCCTCTGTCCCAGAGGGTCGCCAAGAGTCGGCCATGGGTTCAGAGTGTTTTTCTGAACTATGGCAAATGGCTGGGCCATGATTCCCCAGCCCTGCTCGAGACTCGGGTAGATGGCCAGCTGGTGAGGGGAGCAGCAGACCTGCTCAGACCTGCTCTGGGTCATGCTGCCTCTCCCAGGACCCCATCCTGGCCAGGGCTGGGCCTTCTGTCTGCAATTCTATGCCATCTCTCATAGATGGGAGTCCGGATGGAGGGTCTCCACACTGACGTCATTGGATGAGTGCCGGGCTGGGTGGCGGTGTACAGGGAAGTGAAGCCCAGCCTTGATGGGACTAGAAGGCATTCCGACCAGCAGGCCTTCCAGCAGGGGATGACTTGGTGATGGGGGTAGTGGCAGCTTGTCCAGGGGCAGCATGGTCTGCTCTGGGCGTGTTGGTGGGAATCAGTGACGCAGGCCCTGCCCCCTTTATGAGGGGCTGTTTTCTTCTCGTGATTAATGATGCTGTCCTTGTAGACCTGGGACCTGTGTGTGTGTGTGTGTGTGTGTGTGTGTGTGTGTGTGTGTGTGCGCGTGTGCGCGCACATGCGAGGGAGGGAGAGAGAGACCATGGGTTCCGGGGCTAATGCTTCCTGCTGGCATTTAGAAGGCCGTGCTGGTGGAAATTGCTTGGCTCTGTAATGGAACAGGTTTCATGGACAGCAGGGAAGTGCTTGAAACAGCCTCACACCATAGAGTGCCTCGCTGGCTATGACCCCAGGTCTCCCTGGGGCCCAGGGTCAGAGGAAGAAAGGTCAACATGTGTGTGTCCTCAGTCTAGTTGTGGGTCCACTCTGCAGACCACCCCTGGTCAGGTGCATATCATCTGAGAGCTGACGTGTGCTCCTGGTCAGGTCTGAAGACTCCAGACCTGCTGTCAGCTGGGACCTGGTGCCCTGACGACTGTTTCACCCTGAGTTGCAGGAGACAGAATCAGCTCTGACTCAGAACATATCCCGATCAACACCCCTCCCTCATCCACACACACTCACTCATCCACACATACTCCCTCATCCACACACACTCACTCATCTACACATACTCACTCATCAACACCCCT
Source organism: Nesogale talazaci (assembly GCA_004026705.1). NCBI lineage: Eukaryota > Metazoa > Chordata > Mammalia > Afrosoricida > Tenrecidae > Nesogale > Nesogale talazaci. The sequence continues at coordinate 16,377 of PVJH01026874.1, forward strand.
CACTCATCCACACATACTCCCTCATCCACACACACTCCCTCATCTACACACACTCACTCATCTACACACACTCACTCATCAACACCCCTCACTCATCCACACATACTCCCTCATCCACACACACTCACTCATCCACACTTACTCACTCATCAACACACCCTCACTCATCAGCACCACTCACTCATCCACACACATTCACTCATCAACACTCCTCACTCATCAATATACCCTCAATCATCAGCACCCCTCACTCATCCACACACACTCACTCATCAACACCCCTTACTCAACACCCCTCACTCATCAACACCCCTCACTCATCCACACACCCTCACTCATCCACACACTCACTCATCAACATCCCTCACTCAACACCCCTCACTCATCAACACCCCTCACTCATCCACACACACTCACTCATCCACACACACTCATCAATACACTCACTCATCCACACACACTCATCAATATACTCACTCATCCACACACACTCACTCAACATGCATTCACTCTTTAACACCCCTCACTCATCAACACACCCTCACTCATCCACATACCCTCACTTATCAACACACACTCACTCAACACACATTCACTCAACACCCCTCCCTCATCGACACACCCTCACTCATCCACACACTCACGCATCAACACCCCTCACTCATCCACACATACTCCCTCATCCACAAACACTCACTCATCAACACATCCTCACTCATCAGCATCACTCACTCATCCACACACATTCACTCTCAACACCCCTCACTCATCCACACACACTCACTCATCAACACCCCTTACTCAACACCCCTCACTCATCAACACCCCTCACTCATCCACACACACTCACTCATCAACACCCCTCACTCATCCACACACACTCACTCATCAACACCCCTCACTCAACACCCCTCACTCATCAACACCCCTCACTCATCCACACACACTCACTCATCCACACACACTCATCAATACACTCACTCATCCACACACACTCACTCAACATACATTCACTCTTTAACACCCCTCACTCATCAACACACGCTCACTCATCTACATACCCTCACTTATCAACACACACTCAACACACATTCACTCAACACCCCTCCCTCATTGACACACCCTCACTCATCCATACACTCACTCATCAACACCCCTCACTCATCCACACACACACTCACAGGCTTTCACCACATGCTCATTCCTCAGCCACAGGCTCATACCCTCTTCACCATGGCAAGCGCTCGCACCCATACACACAGCCTCCTTCCTGCTCACTCACAGATGCTCGGAAGCACACATGCAGGCTCTCTGAGCCCCGCCCCCTCCACTGGGTTCCAGGTTCCCAGGTTCACCTCTAGAATGCCAGGTTTCACCTATGTCTGCACTTGGACATCTGTGGGACTGAACACCAGACCCCAGGCATTCCCAGGGGAGGTGGCAGCAGCTCTGACCACCAGCTGTGGCTGCTTTGTGCCCTGACCACTGGCCCACCCTGGGGCCCCGAGTGGGGACTTCACTGGCCAGCACCCAGACATTCCACTTCTCTGAGGGCATGAGGGCAGGGTGAGGCCAGGGAATGTCCAGTGTTTGCCCCTGTTGTTGTCTGAGTGTCTATCCTGTGGTACAAGGAGGGCCTGGGGGATATCAGGGGACAGAGCCAAGTGCTGTGCCCGGCGCTCTGGCCGAGGTGGGCGGGCGGTGCTGGAGCAGGTGTCCCTTTGGCTGTGGTGTGGGCACCACTTGCATTTAAGGGTTCCACCAAGAGCAGGGGTTTCCCATCGCTGAAGCACAGCCTTGCTCTGCGGTCTACCAACGTCAATCTGGGGTGTGAAGGTGCCCTTCAGAAGGGCAGACCCTGTCCCGTGTACTCATGTCCTGAGTTCTGCCCAGTGGGAACTGAGCCCTGGGTGCTGGTGGCCTTAGGGGTCTTGTACCGTCTCTTCTGCAGCAAGGTCCCCACAGGAGATACCGACTGGGAAATGTCCCTGACAGCTACAAGGACCCTCTGGCTGGGGATTAACTCCTGTGTCAAGATGCGTGGGAAATGTAATTAGCCACGGTGAGATGCAGCAGGCCGCCAGCTGCATGAACGTGCTCGCAGAACACACCGGAGCCAGCCCTTCAACTCTGTCCAGACCAGGGCACTTGTCCTCTGGAGGTGCTGTGGCGCCCACGAGGTAGCAGTAGGTCTTGGGGACTCGGGAGAGGGGGCAGTCTGTATGAAAGGTGTCCAGGCCTTTGCTCCACAGCACCAGCACTGCTGGGGAAGTTCTGGCCCAGCTAGGGGTTCTGAGCCAGAGATGCAGCTCAGCCCCGCGGGTGCAGACCGAGCGCAGGGCCTTTGAAAGAGCAGACTGTGGGTGGTGAGGGGGGCCCCTCCCTTGATATTCCTGGTGGCTCTTGCTGACCACCTTAGGGGGAAGGACCTTGTTGGAGGGTTCCTGGGCAGTTCTCAGCTGAAGCACCAGGCTCAGAAGTAGCCAGCTCCAGGTCCAGGCCCTATGGTGGGAACGGAGGTGAGACCTGTGCTTGGGGCAGCTGGCTGCTGCAGGTTCACGTTGAGCAGTGGATGGATTCCGGGGTCCTGGCCTCCCGCCTGACAAGCCTCGCCCGCAGGGGTACGGACTGGGGAGGGCAGGCAGGAGGGCCCTGCATGGGGATCGCACACTCTGTACTCCCCCGAGGACAGTGAACGCCTACCAAGCTCCCACCTTTGAATGCACCCCAACCCCTAGAGACCCTGCAGGACAGGGTGGAGCGGCCCTTCCCTTGTGGGTTGCCGAGGTCGTCACTCTCCACAGGAGTCGAAAGTCCCATCTCCCATGGTCTCAAACCGCGGACCATGCCAGTAGCCACTGGGGCTCCTGGAACAGAGCCCGCTGCGGGGGCCGGCGTGAGGAGCCTCAAGTTGGTTTTGGCCCATAGCGACCTCGTGTGCAGCAGAAAGGGCACGGCGTGGACCTGGGCCAACCTCATGTGCGTCCTTATGCTTCAGCCCTTGTCGTCACCACTGTGCCCATCGAGGCTCTCCCTCAGTCTCGCCGCCCCTCCTCTTTATCAGCCTGGTGCCCTGCTCCAGGCAGGGGCTGGTCTCTCCTGACCGCCTGTCCAGTGTCTGTGAAATGGAGTCCTGCTTCTCTTGCCTCTCAGGGGCCCTCTGGCTGCACTATTTCCCCATGACAGATCTGTGGGTTCTTTTGACATGGATTCTGCTTTGGTCTTCCGTGTCCCACGTCCCACTCTCTCCTGCAGAGGAGGCGATGGGAGACCGCGTGGCTTGGGCCAGGCTCACCGTAGTCCTCCATGGAACAACATCAACGTGTCGTGGTTGATTTCTAGCAGCTTCACGAGGCCGCGTGAAGACCTGCCGCTTCCACGAGCAGTGATTGCGAATCCAAGCAAGGCAAGCTCTTGACCGCACGAACCGCTGTTCCCGGCCGGTCCTGCAGTGAGATGCCTGGGCTTCTTTACAGGGAGCTGCCGTCCAGACTGAAGTCTGCTGAGGGCAGCCCCCCAAAGGCAGAGCTTTACTCTCCCTGGTCTAGACTGAGCTCCAGGCTTACTTTTGGCTACAAGTATTATTAAGACGAATACATCACTGGAAAGTTATTGGAGTCACGCTTTCCAGGGAGGAAGAAGCAAGCCTGGCTGCCTGTGTGGGTTAAGCATTGGGCTGACTCACTGCCAGCAAGGCTGTTGGTTCTGATCCACCCCAGCTCTGCCAGGACATATGAAGCTGCTGCTCTAGACAGATGCTCAGGCTGGGGCATTTGCAGTAGGAATGGACTCCTGCAGCATGTCAGGTCCAGGCTGGTGGCTCCATGTGGGTCAAAGTTCAGCTGGACCCCAAGGGACGCACAGGGGCTGGTTTTTTCAGAAGTTGATCCCCAGGCTTTTCTTCTGGGTCATTTCTGGATGGACCTGAAACACCAGCCTTCCTGTCAGCAGCCAAACACATTGACCCTTTGCTCCTCTATGCCCCCCCTCCACCCCCCACCCCGGGGTCTCTCTCAGGCAGGCCCCTGAGCTTCATGATCTTGAGAAGCCAGTACAGCATCCTTTTGAAAAGCAGCTGCCTCTTCAGGTATCTCCAGGCTGCATTCCCTCGGGCCCTCCAACTTCGTGGTTCCGCCTTTGCTCCCAGCCAAGGAAACATCGCAACTTTCTTAAGAAAGCCTGCAACGTCTCGCCCTGTGAGCGAAGAAACCACACTTGGCGTTTTCCTCCTCCGCATTTCCGTCTCTGCTCGCCGAGACTGTCTTCTGGAGGAAGGAGGGCTATGAACTCTCTAAAGAGCCGGTATCTGTTGCCTTCTGGTCCTGAAGGATCATGCCAGCCTCTGCATCAGCAGGGACACCTGGGAAACAGATGGGTAGGGCCAGATGTGTGTCGAAGTGCGTCACAGCAGAAATATCAGCTCGTTCATGGTTGGTTCTGAACCCAGACGATATGACTTCCTCTTCCCGTGAGCTGCCTCAGGGTTCCTGGACCTCAGACTTCAGGGGGGCCGGGATGTGAATGGGGCCTGGCTGTGGAGTGGGGCAGGGCCTGACTGTGGGAGGCTGTGGTTCACCAGTGTGAGCGGTGTGAACTTTCTACCCCAGACTGCCTAGAGGAAGACTCTCTGGGTCAGAGGGAACAGAGGTGACCCTGTGGAGACCGGTCACTGAAATCAAGGGTGGCCAGATCACACATCCAGGGGCCACTGTCATATTTTGGGGGGGGAGATACTAAATGTGGCTGTGTCTCTCAGACAGACCTGTTGGTAACACATGCCTCTTTAAACCACAGGGAAACCCCACAGCAGATATAGGGGTGGCCTTTCCTCACCTGTGGCATGAGGGAGCTAACTTCAAAGTTCAGGGGTCAAGCCCTCCAGTCACTCCTGGGGAGAAAGACGGGACTGGCTGCTCCCATGGGAATTCATAGCTTCAGAGATGCTGTGCAGGGTGGTGGGGTCGAAGTGGACTCAGGGGCCAGGATTTGGTTGGGGCTGTGAGTCCCTGCAGTCCGATCCCAGCAGGGAGCCAGTGCTGAGCCCTAGGCTGCGCTTCATGGGACCCGGGACCCTTGAAAACCACAGTCTCCCGCATGCGGCCTCCTGCTCAGAGCAAGTGGCAGCAGGCCTGGAGGAGACTATGCACTCCCTTCATCCAGGGCGCAGCGTCTGAAGGCACCTGCCCATCTGACAGTTGGGAACACTGGGGCACAGAGAAGAATCGGCGTCCAGCCAGGGCTTCAGAGCTGGACCTGGCTCTCCCCAGGAGACAGCCACAGCTTGGACCGCATGCTACCCGGGAGCAGAGCCAGAAGGACATGGTGCCCTGGACTCGATTCCCACGCCCAGTGACCTCACGGGGCAGGGTTCCCATGGGTGGGCTTCTACTACCGGAAGCTGCCAGGCTGATCTGCCCCTCAGCACAGTAGCTCATGGGTTCAGAGTAATAATGGCCTTTTTCTTCCGTTCATAACCAAGCGCTTGACCACTTCCCGAGATGCATGGCCAGTGGTGTGCCCTTGTCCAGTTGTCTATCTCTCTGGACCTGGACAGTGAGGCGCTCTTGTGTCAGATAAACCTTGTGGCTAAGTAACAGCAGGACACAGAGCGTCTTGATGGCACAATGGGTAACACCTTGGATTGCGACCCACCCACAAGGTCGGCAGTTCTGAACCACCAGCCGCCCCTCAGGGGAAAGAATGACCATCTCAGAAACCCATCGGGGTAGTTCCACACTGTCCCGCAGGTGGCTGGGGTCAGCATCCACTCAAGGGCAGCTAGTTTGGTTTTCGTGTTTGGGCGGAAGCGAAGCTTCTCCCAAGGTGACCAGACATTTGTTGGTGCTCATGGGACCCTGTGGCTCTGACGCAGCAACTTGCTGAGCCACCCTGAGCAGCAGCCCGGCCCAGGCCTGGGCCACCTCTGAGGTCCCGGTGGTCCTTGGATTCCTTCCTGGTAGCCTGTCCATCTCATGGAAGGATTTACCCCTGACCTCAGACTCTCTATGTCCCCCCCGAATCCTTGTCAAGCACTTGGCCTGTCCTCGAGACGTGTCCCCAGTGAGTCAAAGGGTTCCCTTTCTGGACAGCACTCTGAAGAGAGACTAAGAACTCCTTTTCCTCCTGGTGCATTTTTTTGTGCGGGGGCGGGGGGGGGCATCACTCTCCATTGCATTTTAAGAGATAAGGATCATCACTTTATTCTAATACAGTGGGATTTCACATGCATATTTATCTCACATTTAGACATAAAGCACCACCACCACCATCTCTCTCTCTCTCTCTCTCTCTCTCTCTCTCTCTCTGTCTGTCTCTGTGTGTGTGTATCTACCTACCTATCTCTTGGACATATGTGTATGTATATATTTATATGTCACTGCCATCGAGTCAGTGCTGACTATAGTCCCCTCTATGGGTTTCTGAGACTGTCACTAGTTACGGGAGGAGAAGGCTTGTTCTTTCTCTGAGAAATGATGGTCATTGTTTTAAGCTGCTGACCATGTCCAGGGCTCTATCTATCTATCTATCTATCTATCTATCTATCTATCTATCTATCTATCATCTATCTACGCACACACATTCATGTGCATGCATCTGCTGGCTACAGACAATGATGCAATGCTCAAAGCCTATTCGAGCAGATATTGATTTCCGACCCACAGCAACCCCGCGTGACTCTCGCTGTCAGGGTCTGTCATCGCACTCGTGGCAGGCTCCCGATTTACAGCAGAAGCAGAATCTCTCCAGAGCTTCCTTTGAGAGACCCGCCACCCCCCAACCCACACCCACGCCAACACCCACATCAGGTGTCTGACTTGCCGCTGTCCACCCTCCCTCGAAGCCCTCGTCAGCCCCCTCCCCTTGTGTGTAAAATGAACGACCTCGTCCGACAGGCTGTGGCCGTGCCTCTGGCCAGCTTCTGCATCCTGGTTTCCTGCCCTCTCTGTGAGTCAGACTTCATGCTCTGTTCTGCTGCGGACAGGCTGGTGTCCAGCGTTCACTTCCTCCCTGCCGGGGGAAGTGGCGGAGCACGCAATGCAGACCGGGTGCTTCTGCAAACGCCTTTGGACTGTGCGTGTGACCAACCCGCTTGGCACCTCTCATGGGAGGTTCTCTGGCCCTGTGCATTTCCCCTTTCATGATATCTCTCTCCGTCCACCTGGAATCTGCCTTCCTGCTCTGTGGCAGATTTGCTGCTGGGTTAGGTAAGCACGTCCCGGGGGTCGTGAAAACATCAAACCCGTCACTGAGCACAGATTCAGTGTGCTGCCCTGGGCACGAAGCTGGAGGTCTGTGCTTGAATGTGTGTGTAGACGTCCCGTGGGAGCTGCACTTCGTAAGGCACTCGGGGACTTGCTGATGACATCACACCAGAGTCAGGCAAGGACCTGGCCCTCTGTGGGGTCCCTCTCTAAGGCCAGCTTTCATGGCCGGGCCAATGTGGGATCAGGGCCATGCACTTCCCCCACCTGCTGCAGAACAGAGTTATGCATGGAGCGGCCTTCTGTTCAGTACAGGGACTGCTGGGGATAGATTTATGCATTCAATTTGTCTGCACTCACCGAAACCTCATTAGTTGTGAGCCCAGTGGCACTGCGGCTGTTGCCATTCCCCTCTAAATTACACACGTGCTTCTTGATCTTGCAAAAATGAATGAATAAAGCCTGGCCAGGTCCAGCCTCCCAACTACAACCCAGGGCCACGGTGTCTGGGAGGAAGGACCTGGGCACACCATTGGACAATAATACAACTCGGTGGCATCCCCCCCCCCCACCCCGCGTTCGTGGCAGCTTATGTAATTAAGTTCTGTCGACGGTCGTTTTCTCGTTAATTCCAGCCTTACTGTATGCCATGTCAATAATCCTGTGAATCCCCTCGGAACTCTGCCTTGCTGAAGAAAGCCTCAATCTGCATGCAATAAAGTTTCTGGAGTCAATGACTTCAAAGTGTGGACTGCATGGCAAATAGGTGGACATTGATGATCCTTGTTTTTTAAAATTCAAAGTATATTAGCGATTCCGTTTGTTTCACAAATGGGCTGGGTGGGAACCCCTTGGGTGTAGTGGATTTTGAGTTGGGCTGGTTACAAGAAGACCAGCCGTTCGGACCCCGGACCCCGCTTTCTTCTGAGAAAGAAAGGCACAGAGCCAGTTCCACCTTGCCCGACAGGGTTGCTGCGAGTCCTCTCCCAGCCAGGGCAGGGATTTTAGCCTTCTTGATGGAACTAGGCAATGAGATTAGGAGAGCCCTGGTAGCAAAGTGGTTACATATTGGGCTGCTAACCACAAGGTCAGTCGTTTGAAACCACCAGCTGCGCTCCAAGAAAGAAAGAGGGGGCTTCCTACTCCCATAGAGGGCGACCGTCTCAGAAACCCACAGGGGCTGTGCTACACTGCCAAGTTGGGTCCTTATGTGTCTAAATCTGCTCCAGGCAGCCGGGGAGCTGGAGTCACTCCACGTGGAGCTGGGGAGCCCACGCACCACACCGCACTCACCGGACTCTGCAGCTGCGTCCCAGTGCCCTGTGCCAGCACCTCCAAAGGCCCAGAGTCCTGCGAGGAATCTTCATCCTGGAAAGCTCACGAGTGCTCCATGCTCCAGGAGAGATGGAGTCAGGACCCCTCCCGTTCTGTGTGCTTGTGGCCCCATGCATGGCACAGGCCGCCATCTGACCCCTCATAGCTTACAAAGTAGTTTGTCCATCTCTCAGGCCACATCCTGAGTTGCAGCTGGAGTTTGGGAGCAGTCTAATCATACCCTCCTGCCCTCCACCTGGTGCACCCGCTGGCGTTCACAAGCCCTCTCCCCTGTCAGGCTCCTCTGTCCTGTTTCCATGGGGACTGGGGAGGATGGCAGGGAGGCTAGTGCTGAGCTGTGCCACCCTAGAGCTGTGGGTACTGGGATCTCCTTGGCCTGTGCTGGCTTCTCACCATGGGCACCCAGCAGCGGGTTACAGATGGTTTCCCATCGGTGGCTCTTTTCTCCCACCCTGACTCAGGGTGGGAGGTGGGGAGACACTGTGACTTTTGCTGCTATTGCTGTGGGTTTACTGCCCCTTCCTGGCGAATACCTGCTCTGCTCTGAGTAGGGTGTGTGCAGGGCGTGGGTGGGCACCAACGTGTCTGCAGCTGTCTGCAATGGGCGTGGTAGAAGCAGGGCCCGCTCCATTGTCAGAGCCTGGCTGGCACCCTCTTCTCTGGGACCTCAAAGGCCCCAGGTGCTTGTGTGTGCACCTGGCTGGATGCTACCTGGAGAAGAGTGTGTGTGTGTGTGTGTGTGTGTGTGTGTGTGTGTGTGTGTTCGGGGGTGGGGGGGGGGAGGAACATTAGCCACAGAATCGTCCTCACTGTCCTCAAACTGATTATGACTTTTGGTGACCCAGCAGGACAGAGTATGGCTGCCCTACACAGGCGCCCAGATAAGATCCTTATTACAACAGCGATAACGCCTTTCTCCCAAGGATCACCTGGCGGATTTGAACCATCAGCCTCTCAGCAGTTAAGCAAGTGCTGAACCTCTGCGCCACCAGGGCTCCTAAAGCTCCCCTAAGACAGATGCTAATTGTTGGTCTAAGAGTTGTGGACTGTACTCCCCCCCCCCCCCCAGTGGGTGGGCACATTTCTAAATGAACCACATCCCAGGGAACACCTTACTGTTTTAGCAAGTCAGACCACATGTGTGGGACTCATCTCAGAGCCATCCAGTAGCCTTCCCCACATGCTCACAAAGGTGAGAAATTCCACCCCAATCTATTCCTTCACCTGTTTGTGAAGCTTCCTGTAGGGAGGGAAGAAGGAGGGAGATAGGAAAGAAATGGAGACATTGACAGCAGAGAAAGCATGAGAGAAAGAAAAGTGTGTGTGTGTGTGTGTGTGTGTGTGTGTGTGAGTGTAGGTAGACAGGGAGATAAAGAGACAGGCAGAGATAAAACAATTGAGAGGGAAGAGATAGATAGATGAAAGTTATAGCAAATAGATGGGAAAGGTAATAGGCAGATGATAGATAGATAGATAATAGAAAGATAGATGATTGATATGTAGATGATAGACACATCGATAGATGATAGACAGGCAAGTAGGTAGGTAGGTACTCACAGACAATGAGTGAGCAGAGACAGACAGACAGATAGCGTGACTTGAGTTTGGGCTGGTGATGGCTGGTACAGAACAGCAGGAGATGCTGCCTATCCATCATCACTGGGATTGCTGAGCCCCCTCCGCTTGCTAAATCCTCTCCTTGAACCCGTGCTTCCTCCAAGACCCCAGGGGACTTCCTGCAGGAACTCAGCTGGCCTACCAGCCGACAGGACCCTGATCTGACCCTGCTTACCACTGCCAGCCACCCCTCCTTGGAGGGACCCCACTCCCACCCCCACCACTGGTGAGTCCTCTTCCTGTCTGTGTTCTGGGGTCCTCTCATTCCTCCCCTCCCCCCCAGGAGAACAAGTGTCGGTGCCTGAATGCCTGGCTTTGTGCTTCTGATAGGCTACCCAACATCGTGCAGTCTGACCTGGGTGCTTCTGAGATAGATAGGCCAGAACTGGAGCCATGGGAGTGAGAACCAGGGAGTTGAAGCTCACCTCCCAGGGAGCTATTTCAGGGGAGAGAGGACGCGCGGTTAAAGCCATCATGAATTCAGAAAGCACACCACTGGCCAGTCTCTGTCTTTGTGGACACTCTATCTGATCCTTTCTCTGAGAGCTGACAAAGCACCACGCCATGCAGCAGTGCCCACAAAGCTGCGGCCAACCCACCCTGGGGTCCTTCCATTTGACTCAGACGCATTTGGAAGCTGGGCAGTGAAACAGGGAGATGCCTTAGAAGGTTGAGGTTGGTACAGAGTATGGACTGCCAGGAGAATGCATGCATCCCTCTCCGAGGAAGCACAGCCAGACGTTCCTTAGAAGCAGAGTCGGTTGTAGGGAGGGGACAAGCCAGTCAGGGTGCAGGGTTGCAACGATGAAACACACAACTTTCCTCTAGTTCTTTAATGCTTCTCTCCACTGCCTCCAACATGATCCCAATTCTACTTACAAATCCTGCTAAACCAGAGGATGCACACAGGTCCAGATAGGACCTGGAAACACAGGGAATCCAGGACAGATGAATCCCTCATGGCCATTGGTAAGAGTGGTGATGCCGGGAGGGTGGAAGGGAGGTGAGGTAGAAAGTGACACCAATTATAAGGATCTACATATAACCCCCTCCCTGGGGGGTGGACAGCAGGAAAGTGGGTGAAGGGAGACGTCGGACAGTGTAAGACATGAGAATAATAATTTATAAATTATCAAGAGTTCATAAGGGAGAGGGAAATGAAGAGCTGATGTCAAGGGCTCAAGTAGAAAGCAAATGTTTGGGGAATGATGATGGCAACAAATGTACAAATGGATGTATGTGTGGATTATGGTAAGAGTTGTACAAACACCCAATGAGACGATTTTTTTTAATAGAGCAAAGATGGCCAGGCTCTTGTCTTACGAATTCTGGACATATTCTGGGGGCAGGCCGGTCCTTGGAGAAGGTCATCACGTGTGGTAAAGTAGATGGGCAGTGAGACAGACAGAGGAAGACCCTGGGCAGGATGGAGTGGTGCATGGCTGCCACAGTGGACTCAGACATCAGAACCATTGGGAGGACGCAGGGCCAGCCGGTGTACTGTTCTGTTGGACCAGAGGGCCCTTAACGGCAGCACCCCAAAGGGCAAGGATTGAGGCCAAGGTCACAGCATGTCTGGGACGCAAGGCTGGGAAAGCCCAGGGAGTCCCCTCTCTCCTGGGTCTAAGCTAAACCCCCCAGTTCTTCCCTCGCCTCCCCTGCCGAGCGCTGCCAGGGACATGCCCTAATGCAAACAAGAAGGCCCTTTCAACCCGAAAGAGGTCATTTCAGGCCACCCTCCAGGCAGCTCAGAGCAGCAGGTGCTGCAGTGTCTACACTCACTGTTTATAAATCCATCTTTCCCCCATAATCGGCCACAGGGGTGCGTGTCGGTCATAGGAAGATGATGGGAGGTATTTGGACCCTGGAATCCCCAAAACCACCTGCTCGGGTCTGCCTTGTTTTGAAGCCCTGCGTGGGCCGGGAGGTGGGGGGGTGGGGCGGGGGGCTGTCGCCGGGCATCAGCTGCATATGGTCCCCCTCTGCACTCACTGGGAGAGCTCGGGAGGCAGGACTGATGTCCCCTGTAGTCCTGGAGCTCTGTGTCCTGGGAGCCGGGATCATGGTCACCTTTTGTCCCATCCTGGAGGGAGGTGTTTGGGAACAGCCTGCTGGGAATTCCCGGCTTCCCTGGGTAAAGGAAGTAAACGAAGTCCACTCCCACCATGAGACAATGACAGCGGCCACTGGGGTGTGTGCACCACCCCCCACCCAGGCCCCTGGAAGTCCCACTGGCTGGAAGGGGCAGCTGAGCCCCTCTGATGTCATTCTCGCTGGCAAAGGGAATCGAACAGGCTTGGCAACACTTGGCTCTGCAGTTGGTCAGCACTTCCTACAGACAATGTGTCCTCTCTCTCCTTGACCTCCAGACTGGCCCAGCCCTCACAGCTGCCGGTCCCAAGACAGAGCTGGGGCGGGGCAACAGGGGAGGAGGGGATGTTCTTTCTCTGCACTTATGAGTGGTCATGCCCCAACCTGGACCCAGCCTTGGGAAGTCTTGGCTTAGGGGGGTTGGGGGATGGAGGTGGAGGTGCTGACCTTATCACAGATTTGGAGAGGGATCATCCCATCAGGCTGGAGATCTGAAACCAGGGAGAACTGTTCAAAGCAGGGACGTGAGCTCAGACCCCAAGTCAGGGTGAGGGGCAGCTGCAATCAGGGCCCTGGGCTGCGGGGGTGGGTTGGGGATAAGTTATTGAACAGAGGGCCTGAGAAGGACCCAGTGACCACAACTGGGGTACATGGTCAGACTAGGGCTTCAGAGTGAGGCTATTGCCATGATTGCACAATGAAAGTATGGCGACAGCTCTGCGTGGGGCATAGAGAGAGTCAGCTGAATGGGTGGATGGTAGGTGGTGGTGGATGATAGGTGTGGTGGATGATAGGTGGTGGTGGATGGTAGATGGTGGATGGATGGTTGGTGTGGTGGATGGTAGATGGTGGGTGGATGG
>PVJH01026875.1:0-29443 GCA_004026705.1 Nesogale talazaci
GCTTACTTATCCTTGGCACCACCAGGGTTCCATACAGCAACTTAATCTGACTAAGCTAGCACATCAAGATTTCTAGACTAGTGCTTTCTAATACACTGTGACCTTGCAAAGAGACTCCAGTTTGCTCTGCTAATGATGTACATAGTTCATTCCCCTAAGATTTTAATACTTGACTGGTTTCCTGTCTCTACCCTACTGCTACCTTAATTCTCAGTGATCTACACAGTCAACTGGTAAACTTTCCAATATCATAATCTCTCAATTATTTCTCTTGCTCACTTCCAATGGCCTTATGCTTCAACCCTCAACCACATACGCTCAAAATCATACAAAGAACAATGATTCTAAACTTTATTGGTCTCAAGTCCCCTAGATACTTTTGGGGAGGGAGGGCTGGCCATAGTTTGCCTCCTTTTTAAAACAAGTTTTATTGGCACATAATCCACATATCATATAAAAATGCAACATATCAGGACGAAGACCCTTATATACGCTTAGAAATAAGGCTCACAGACCTCCTGCTTATGTGAAGTATATTTACTAGTATGTACCAAGTTATCAATAAAAAATTTTTTTAAACTTTTAATATTACTTCTTAAAATAACAAAACTACAAATAGCACAAATTAATGAAAAATAATTTTATGTCCCCTCCCTGGATTTTCCTATGCACTTCTGGAATCAGTATAAAGTTATTGTTTTGGTTAAAGTATGTGAAGAAATGCTCGTCTTACACAAAAATGTAGGTGAAAGGGGGGGCATATTTTTAAGTCTTTTCTGATAACTATGGATATTTTCTGCTACTAGACCAAAACTCAACAAGTGGTAGTTGTCTACAGATTAACTGCAACATGGAATCTGAAATCAGATCAGTAAACTTTTACATTAAATCTGTTGGAATAGCTCGCATTTTACATTAATCTTTTAACCATTCATTAGTCTTTGAGAAAATACTGATTCGTTGAGTTGCTTCATTTTTTTCCCCCAATTAATGTGTGTGCTATATGGTATGTTGTGAGGATTTTTTTTTTTTTGGGGGGGGGGGAGGGTATTGCAAAGTGCAAGACAATAATTTCCTCCATATGCTATGTGGGCTACAGGCGTGTGCACACTATCTATGTGGCTGTTACATGTGGGAAAAGTATGGTCTACAGATCTTCCAAACAGGCACACATTTCAGCTTATAACATCCAAAAACCACCTTAAGATCACCGATCATCTCACCAAGGAAGTCGTTGGGTACTGAGATGTTTTCACAATAAGTAAACAACTAAATGAATTTGAATTGTCCAAAATTCTAAGTCTGGAGGAAAGAAGCACCAATTTTATTACTAGCAACAGATACTGTCGACTTTAATCCTTCAAGTAAATCTCATTTCCTTCCTCCTAAGATAATCTCTATTAAATATCCAATTCCGCACAGTCCCAGTTCTTCCCAGAAAAAGAAAAAAATATCTGATGGAAAAAGTGACAAGTTGAGTGCCCAGCTCCATTGCATCAGTGCTTTCCCGGAAGGCATCGTTCAGCTGACGCACGCAAACTTCCCCTTTGGTCAGCTGGGAGAAAGGTAGGTGGCTATTCGTGTTTTGAAGACAGTAAATGTAGGGCTCCATCCATGATATTTGCCTCGTGCTGAGAGTATTTTCACTCACTGTCTTTTGTACCATCCATGCAAATGGTAACACAGTGAAAAAGACCAAGACTGTGCCATCCTACTATCGGCCTGGAAATACTGTGCCATCAGGGAGCCTCTGAAACATGTGCTTCCATGCCGCACACCTCAGGAAGAGCTGTGCCAGAACACGCTCTGCACCTTCTTTGTGATCTAGATGTCGGACACCACCTGCTCCAACTCCCTTCCCTCCGTGCTCAGCCCAAGCTCCCCTGGCAAGCACCCTACTTCTCCATCACTTCACCTAGGTGCTCACCCAGCCAAACCCCAAGTGTCGGTCAATCCATGCCCACACAGCAGCCACTGAATATGACTAAAGAGAGCACCAGCCTCCAAAGGGGCCTTGCTTGGAGGCCATGGCAAGCAATAAAATAAGGGCCCTTACAACCAGCATCTGCACTCGTCTAGAGCAGTCAGCACTAAGGAATCAGTCCTTTCTTTCAGTTTCCCGTCTCGTCAAACCTCTACTACCACCCTGTCCCTCCATCTAGCACTTTGCAGGAAACTCCAAAAGAGCATCTGCACATCCTCCTGTAAACTCTACTTGCAATTGTACCTCATGTCTGCCTCCACTGTACAGGGTATCTTACCGTCTACAGTTACTGCTCCTGCTGCCAGGAGGATCCTCCACTGGCGTCCTCTCTTCGCCAGCCCCACGGCTTTCCCTAGCCCCCTGCACTATCAGGTGTTCCCCTGTAACTGGATCATCCTCAAAAGCACACCGAAATGCTGTGACAGCTTCCATCTGTCAAAAAGAATCCTTCACCCCACACCTCTCAGAAACCACAGCCTCATTGTTTTTGCTTTCCTTTTCTGCGAAATGACCCCAAACAGCCTAAACGCACCATCCCCCACTCCATGCTCGATTTTCTCTTGAGTCCCTCCAACTAGGCACTGCCGTGTCTACACTAGCAACTCGAAGCAAAATCACCAGGGACTTCCTCCTGGCCAAATCCAGAGTTCAACCAGATGGCGCTGATGCAGCTGATAACGCTAGCACCTTTCTTGACCTCTAGCATCTAAGGAAGTGTAGAGAAGGGTTAAAAAAAAAAAAAAACGGTTTGACATGACTAAGAAATACAGATCTAGTGGTGTGGTTTCTAACAGGAGAATTTGGTGGGAGGTAAACAATATAAATAGAACTGCTGAATTCGCTTTTCGGCTTCAGGTTTGATATAGTAATAGGAACATCTCCGCAGAAGTGGAATCATAGGGATAGCACTCTAGTTTCATTACACTTGGTGAATGATGGGAATGACCAACTTGGAAAACACTTTGTCCACTCCAGCGGGGTGACACGGCGGAGCCCACAGGGGAAAAGGCCGTTTGAAGCAGTCCTTGTAGGCCTGAAACTACCATTTCCTCCCAATGACTTTGGTCAGTGACCAACAAGTATGACGAGCGATGTTCAATACTAAAAACATTTTAAAATCATGATGATGATGATGATGATGATGACGACACATTTTTGCTCACTCCAGGGGGAAATGGTGGTGCAACACTTAAGCACTCACCCACTAACCATTAGGTCTGCATTGCTGAGGGTTAAAGCAATCTCGGCTTCCGTAAAGATAAACCACCTTGGAAACTTTAGTTCTAGTCTCTCCTCCACGGTCGTGATAGGGTCGCTACCACTATTAACCAATACACACACACACACACACATATACACCCAGTAGCATTAAAGTCCCACAGCTTCCTTACGAAGCTAGACCCACACCGAGGAGATCGCGTTCAACATCTCTGCTACAAAGGGGCAGAGTGAAGCTTTGGGGACAGGGCTGTAAGGCTCCAAATGTCAAACTTCGGGGCAAAATCTTTGCACGGCCTCTTGCAAGGAAAAAAAAAAAGTCAGAAAGCTTCCACTGGATGGGTGCCAGCTTTAAGAATTCTAGACTGGCTAAGAAGTTTTCTCAAGGTTAACAGCCAAAGTGACAATACCATCAATTTCCTTGTGTGTGCCAGGCACTCTCCTAAACTGCCTGGTTAATGCTAACGACGTTTGTCTTCCCATTTTCTCTGCGTGTGTAGGCAGCCGCCACGAAAGAGGCTGGCAGGCAGCGACATGTATTTACGAAAGGCGCTGCTGCAAGGGGAGGATTCGCCACTTGGTCGTTTCCTTTCCAGTATTTCATCATGCACCTGGCGCTGTTTCTGGGTTCGAAGTGGCCCGGCAGCGGCCCGCGATTTCTTCCGGATCTTCCCAAGCAAAACTGGGTTCTGCTTGCAAGATTGAAAGCAGGGAGGAAAAGTGGGACCGACAGCCGCCTGGCCAGAGGAGCTACAGGAACGCAGCTGAAGGTGGAGGAGAAAGTACCCTAACCACCTCGAGTCCTCGACCCAAACTTAACGCCAAGCCTAGCCCCCGGGCCCGCTCCACCCCAGCCCCGCCCGGGGGAAGCGCTTCGCGGAAGCGCCCACTGAAGCCGTCACCTTCAAGAGACATCCTCGGTCATAATGTTCGCAGCCCCGCCGCCCTGGATCTTGGCCACAGGCGCCATCTTCCCCCGCTGTCGCCGCCATCTCCTCCACCTCCCCTCCGACTCCACGGCCCCTCTCCCCGGGATGGAAGCCACGCCCAGAGCCCCGGCGCCACTTTTCACACACCGCCTCCCGCCGCCGCCGCCGCCGCCGGCGCGACGCCGGCGCGGGGTCACGTGAGCCGGGGCGGCCGGGCTTCCGGCGCGTGGGGCGACGCGGGGCGGAAGTGGAGGGAAGTGCTCGCTCGGGGGGCGCCGTCGTTAGTTGCCGTCTCCACTGCTAACGGTAATAATCCTCCGCTTGCCTCTTCCTTTGACCCCCCATCGCGACCCGCCCTAGGTGCGGGCGGGCGTCGTAGGGGGCGAGGAGGACCGCAGCGTCGCGGAGATGGCCGGCGGCCCGGCAGGAGGCGACGCTCTCCGGCCGCCGGGGCGCCTATGACAAGGCGGCCCCTCCCTCTGCCCCCCCCCCCCACCCGCCGCGCCGCGGGGCCCAGAGAAAGGGCTGAGCCCGGCCGGGCGTCTGGGCTCCGAGCCGCCGGGGAGCACGCGCCCGGGGCCGGCCCCGCGACCGGCTGCTTCCGAGAGGCGTGGACGAGCCCCTCCCCTCGCTCGTCATGGATTCCGGGTGTCTGAACATTTGCCGCTTCCGTTGAACACCTTAATTTCGCCGTCGCCGGCTGAGTTCTGGGCACAGAAAGAAACAGGGCCCCGTCTCCCCTCGGCGGAGTTGAGACACTGATGGGCATGGAAAACAGTCCGCAGAGGGTCCCAGAAGTAAATGCCAGGTGATGACATCCTGGAAACGAGCCGGGGGTTCTCCGAGAGTTGGTGGAGGCGCAGAAAGGGACCCCCAGAATCGACACCTGAAGCTTCTGGGTGTAGACAAGCAGCGCTTCAGAAAGTTCGGTGGGGGAGCGGGCAGGTCTGTCGTTCTTTAACTTTCAGTTAACTTTCTCCCTAAGGGTGCTGAAGGCCTCTCCTGGTGAAGGGAAATTTTGATGAACAGAGCTGCCCAGCCTGGGGAAGTGACTTTCTCACCATGATGATTTCGCATTCCCCAAAACATAGTGGGATGGGTCGCCGGTGATCCGTGCTAGGCCAGCTTTGACGTTCCTAACTTGCCAATTTGGTTTTCTTGCAGTTCTGTTATGAGTTGCTAACGTCATGGTGAAATGTTGTTCGGCCATTGGATGTGCCTCTCGCTGTTTGCCAAATTCCAAGTTAAAAGGATTGACGTTTCACGTGTAAGAGTTTCCTTTAGTTTCACTGAGTGTTGTTTTTTTGACCCTCTATGGGGAGAGGAAGGGAGAATGGAACCTCGAAGTGATTGACATATAACCATACACCCCTCTACAGTTGGAAGAACAACAGAAAACATGGGGGAAGGGAGAAAGAAGTGCGTGTGAGAGATGAAAATAAAAGCAATGTACAATCTATTACACTTTTGGAGGGGGAGGGGGCAGGAGAAAGAGCCGGATACCAAGGTCTCAACAGAAAGGAAATGTCTAGAAAAGAATGAAGGCAACATACGTACAAAAAGCCTGATTCAATTGATGTTGGATTGTGATGAGTTGTATAAGCCCCCAATAAAATGATTGTTAAAAAAAAAAAACTATCAAGGGGCTACCTCTCCCACCCCTCCAATGTGGTAACTCAGAGGATGTTTCTTTAAATATGAAAACCTTGGATCTAGACTTTTTGCAATGGGGAGCTCATACGATTCAATATTTGTTCTTTTGTGATTAATATCACTAAGCATAATGTCCCCCAGGTTTGTCCATGAGAACAGGTTTTTCATGTACACATAGTTCTGTAGTAATCGCTGAATGTGCCAAAGGATTTTCATCTTTTATTAAAAAAAAACAAGTGACACTTCTACTTAAGTCTTCCATTTGGACTTTTTAGACTCTTTAAATGACCTTTTAAAAATTTGAAGCAATGGGGCTGAGCCCCGGTGGCATAGTGGTTGTGCGCGGGACTGCGGCCCACTGGGACAGAGGTTCAATTCCAGCAGTGGGACTGGGCCTCCTCCCACCCCCGGAGAGCAGTGATGCCAAAAAAAAAAAAATTTGAAGCAATGGCTGTGATACTTTTACATTTTATAATTAATCAGTACTTTTCAGATAACACTTCAGGGGACAGAGGCTAGTTAACAAAAAATGTCAGACTCATTTTCGCTAATATTACCTTGTATTTTAACATACCTTCACAGAAATTCATTGTGTTGGTGTGTTTTCCAACGTAGTTTACAATCTGATCTCTGCCTAAGTACATTGTGTGTGTTCTACCTAGAAATAGATCAAATAGGTTGTAGGAGAAAAGTGTAAATTTATAATTTGCAGATAAATCAAGGTGATCATACTTGGAAATACTTAACATCTACCTTCATAACTTTAGATGTGTCCTTCCCAAGCGTCACTTTCCTCATATGTGATAGAGTATTACTGCCACAGGTAAAGGTGTTCTGTGGTAGCCTTGATATTCCTATCAAGTGGTTACCTCTGCCATTAAGAGATCTTACTCAAAAACATAAAACAAAAGATCATCCTATAACCCAATGTCTGACATAAAAGGTGTAAAACCTTTAATGGTGTGCCATCATTGCCTTAATTAGTGGACCAACACAGAATCCAAATAAAGCCTCTTACCTCTTGGTAGAAACCATTATGCCACAAGGGCTCCCGTTCTCACATAGCTGAGTAAATTAAAATTTTCAATTAGGAGCAATACTGTAAAGTGTCAAATATCCATTGAAACGTGTGGTCCTTAGAACTTGAATATTGAAATGAATAAATCTGCAGTATAATTGGCATCTGTGGAATATTAAGACTAAGAAAGGTGAAAGTAGAAATCATAGTTTCCTGAATGTTGCAGTTCCTAAGAATCGTAACAAACTAGTTCGATAATAGATTTGGTTACTGTTGAGTAAGACAGCCTTAGTTCAAGTGTAAATATATACCAGAAGTGTTTGATTTTAAAATACTGTTTGCTTTATCTAGATTCCCCACAGATGAAAATGCGAAAAGAAAATGGGTGTTAGCCATGAAAAGACTGGATGTGAATGCTGCAGGTATTTGGGAGCCTAAAAAAGGAGATGTGTTGTGTTCAAGGCACTTTAAGAAGACAGATTTTGATAGAAGCACTCCAAACATTAAGCTCAAACCTGGAGTCATTCCTTCTATCTTTGATTCCCCATCTCATTTCCAGGTCTGTAGATACTGCTTATCAGAATTATGCAATTATAGCCTGGGACGTGGTTTGGTGCTGCTGGTCTCAATCTGGTACTTTGGAAGAACCTTCACCACTCTTGTTAACAGTTTTGCATGCTATTCATGTACAGTCCATTCTTAGGGCTTTTAAGTCTGTGGCCTGCTGCTTCAGGTTTTATACTGTGTAGGAGGATTGTGTGACCACTAAGCCCCACTGTCCTCAAGTCAATTCTGACTCAGGGTGACCCTGTATGTGATTTTTGAGGCTGTCAACCTTCATGGGAGCTAGATAGCCCATAACTCTGAGGAGCTTCTCCTGGGTTTAAACCACCAACCCTGCAGTTAACATCCCGGTGCTTACAGCATAGTACCACTAAATTCTCCTTACCCAAACCCACTGCCCCAGAGAAAATTCTGACTCGTAGGGAGCCTTTATATTTTCCAAAGCTACAAATCTTCACAAGAAAGAGTGACCTCCACTTCCTCTCACTGAATAGTAAGTAGGTGGGTGTGGAATGCTGACCTTTCAGTTAACAGTCCAGCAATTACCTGACAGTAACACCAGGCCTCCTGATGTGAAAGAGAAGATTTTTCCCAGTAACCACCCATAGGCATTTGTTTTAAAGTTTGGTGCGGTTGACTGACTTTACAATACTCAGTTGCCACTGAGTCAGTAAGTATTGAAAACCCATGTGTGTCACAATGGAACTGCGTTTCATAGTTTCCAGTGGTGGTTTGTTTGCTCGCTCGCTTGCTTGTTTTTTCCCAGAAGTTGGCTGGCTGTCTTTTCAGCCTCGCAGTTAGCCCTCAAGCACTCAACTGTTTGCACTACCCTGGGCCATAACTCATGGAGGCTAACATCAGGGGTTGAACCAAAGTTCTCCTTACTCAGGAGCAGAAGCCTGAAGTAGAAGCACAAACAGGACGGAAGTATACGTCAAAGGTCCACTTACGAGCAATTTCATCCCTTGGGAGAGCTACAAGAAAGAAAGTCAAGAGTCTGGAGCAACAGAAGAAAGTGTCTGGGAAAAAAGGAAAATTTTAAAAATGATATAAACAATCTAGAGTCTGGTTGAATCTGTCAATCTAATTGGAATCTCTGGTTTTTCTCAGTGATATTAGTAGCATGGGCTACCTGCCTCATCCAACACATTTCTCTTGACTTCATATACTAGAAAATGTATTTCCTTCTAGAAACTATCAACTGACTGATTGATCCCACTGTAGAAATTTCAAGGACAATCTGTGTGTTTCAGCAAGAATTATAATGGGTCTCCACTAAAAGATACCTCCTTCCCAAACTCTGAGAACAAAAAGTCCAGAACTGTACCTGTCCCCAGGTGGTTTTAGTTCTTTTCTGCAGGTGATGATATTGTGGTACCTTGAGTAACTAAGTAGAAACTGCCTCGATTTCTTGCATACTAATCAGTGCACAATATCATATGCAATTTCCTGGGATGGCTTTTTTCCTATCACAAAATGTCACCAAAAAAAAAAAAAGCTGTCATCTATCAGTAATGTTAAAAAGAGCTTAATAAGTGAGGGGATAATAAACCCAATCTCCATATAACCCCCTCCCTGGGGGATAGATAACAGAAAAGTGGGTGAAGGGAGACATCAGTCAGTGTAAGGCATGAAAAAATAATTTATAAATTGTCAAGTATTCATGAGGAAGGGAAGAGAGGGGAGGAAAGGGAAAAATGAGCTGATACCAAGAGCTCAAGTAGAAAAAAATGTTTTGAAAATGATGATGGCAACAAATGTATAATGTGCTTGACATGATGGATGTATGGCTTGTGATAAGAGATACAAGCCCCCCATTAAATGATTTTAGAATAATAGTAGAGAAGCATACATCGAAGTGTATAGACCACTGAATTGTCACAATGCGAATACCTCACATTACCTCTTAGCCACTATACCCAACAGTACCCTACTATCTTGATCTGTCACAATCACATAAGAAAGGTAACTATAGTACACATTCGGACTTCTTTCCCTCAGCATTTTCTTTGTGAGCTTCATGTTGTAGCATATAGTAAGTAATAAATAGCCCATTTGTTTGCTTGGCAGTAGAGCAGTATTTCCCAAAGTGAATGTTACTGCCCCTGGGGGTTAGGGGCAGGGCAAAGCAGGTACCTACACTTTATCCTGAATCATAGGCTGTAGTCCAAAAGTTTCCAATTGTGAGAGGGTACTGAGTAATTTTTTTCTGAAAAGAAAATAGTAGGCCAAATAAGTTTGAAAGCCTATGCTATAGTATTCCACTAGATGACTTCATCTTTTATACTTTGGACATGTTGTCACAAGAGACCAGTCTCTGGAGAAGGACATCCACATTTGACAAAGTAAAGGGGCAGTGAGAAAGAGGAACGGGAATGCCCTCAATGACATGGATCGACACGGGGGCTGCAACAATAGGCCCAAGCAGATGAACAATTGTGAGGATGGCCAGGTGGCTTAGGAGTCAAAACCAGCTCAATGACACCTAACAACCACAACAGTCCATTACATAAATTATCATAATAATAACCAGGTCATTTTCACTGGGATTATCAGGGAGTAGCCACTGCTACTGCATCTGTTCTGACTCATAATGCCCTAACAGACTAGTAGAATGACATATGTTTCTGAGGCTGTACATGCTTAGAAAGCGTATTCTGCCACATCCTTCTTCCATGGAGTGGCTGATGGGTTCAAACTGCTGATACTTCACGTAGCTTACTTAACCTGTCGCACCGCTGGGGACTTTATTGTGAACATTACATCTGGGGAATTGTATCTAAGTCTTGTAGTGCATGTGCGTATTTCTGTTGGAAGTAGAATTTCTGTGCCCTAGAGATGTGTGTAGGGACACAATGAGTCTAAACTGACTCCCTGGCAGTAAGTGGTTCTTTTTACAGATATGTATGTGGATATTGCCATCATTTTCCAATGAGCTCTTAGCGAGAAAGAGTCATACCACCAGCATAGAAATGTCCCTCTGGCACCACAGCCTTACGAGCGCTTGGTGGTGTCAGTTTTACAGAATACCTAAAGACTTTTCACAGTCAGTAATGTGTATAGATGATACTTTATATAATCCTCATTTCTTTTCATTCAAGTTGTATTTCAGTATTTTAAACAACAGTGTGGTAAACGTAATTGTAGCTTAATGTTTGTGCATATCATTCCTTAAACTATGGTCTGGAAGTAAAATTGCTCAAAAATGATAAGCATTTTGAAACACTTTGCTTTGTATACAGCTCTTCAAAAGTCCCCACTGAAAATTTTCCTGTCTACTCTCAGACTGCCTGTGCCTCTCCACCATAACACTCAGTCTAAGTTTGTTTTTTAACTTTTGCTTTACTTGATAGATGAGCATGGTGTTTAATGTCTTTACTTGTCTTGGAATATTAGTGTGTTTCCACATTTTTTTCAGGTTTGATTATGTTGAACATTTGTATTTTGTGAATTATTAAAGGCCTCTTCTAGTTTCATCTACGGCTATTTTGTAAAATCAATGTACATTGAGGTTATGAGTCTTAGTTCTTAGGGATTTATATTTTTTATTTTGAAATGCAAAAAAAATTTTAATGTGATCCATTCTATTTGTGTGTCATCATTGGAGTTTAGTCACTGTACAGTTAGGTTAAGTATTTACTGTAATTTTCTACTTCCTTGTTTTCATTTTTACATTAACTTTTTATATGTGAATATAAAGGATATCATAGTCTTTAAAGATTTGTAGACTTCCTGCACATCTTTAAAATGCCACATTTTCACTTTTCCTAAGTATTTATATCTGCTGGTCTGTTCTAGATTTGCCATATGATCTTTTTTTTAAAACATAATCTGAAGAAAGTAACATTGTTTTAACTATTGTTATTTTGTAATATGTTTTTTGATAGCAGCCATATTTCCCATCTTTTAGGAAAATCTGTGTTTCCAAACAACCTTTAGAATTATTTTTAGATAGTTTTTTAAAAAATAATCTCAGTAGGTTATTTCAAATATAGTAACTTTTAAAAGCAGTTTCCATGAAAATAAATATTATTTAATTCTATTACTCAAAGTGAAAGAGGAATAAAAATTTAAAGGATGGTAGTATCTACAATGACATCAATTTTTCTTAACAGGGAAAAAGAGAAAAACTTCATTGTAGAAAAAACTTCATCATCAAAACACTTCCAGTCACAAACCACAATCACCAGCTTGTTGGTGCTTCTTCATGTATTGAAGAATTCCAGTCCCAGTTCATTTTTGTAAGTATAATTGCTTTGGTGAACTAATGTGGACACTGTTAGGACAAGTATGTCCTGTCCAGTGACATTTTAGCTTTCATGATCTTAGCCAAGAAATAGGGAGTTGGGACTTTAAAATGTTATTAATGTATAATGTCAAGAAATAATACTGCTTTCCAGAACCATATATGTGTGTGTGTGTGTGTCCCTAAAAAGGTTTTTTTTTCCAAGCCATGTATTTAAATTGTTTTACAAAACAGCCTTATAGCCTTCAAATACTTAATACATTTTTCAAATCTGCAATTCCATTCTTGGAAACATTTTTCAGGCTCATCTGTTTGGATGGCTGGCATGCAGCTCCCTCTGGTATTTTGTCTCCTCTTCTACGTCATCAAATTGCTGCCCTTTCATGTCCCTCAGCATTCACAAAAGCAAAAGAAGTCACATGGAGTGAGGGCAGGTTAGTAAAGAGAGAGACGCCGATTTTTGCCAACAACTGGCACCCTGAAGTGGCTGCGTGTGAAGGTGCATTGTCATAGTGGCTAAACCAGTCCCTGCCACAATTTAGGCCGTTTTTGTCACACACAATTATGCAATCTTTTCAGATCCTCTAAATAAAAAGCTTAATTAACAGTTTGAACTAGTGGAATGAACGCTAAATGCACTATCTCCCTCACATCAAAAAAACAAATGAGCATCGTCTTGATTTGTGATTTCACTTAACGAACTTTTGTGGGGCAAATGACAATGGCATCCTCCACTGGCTTCGTTGATGTTTGGTTTCAGGGCCATAAGAATAGCACCATGTCTTGTCACCAGTAATGACCTTACAAAAACACCTGGGAAGCTTCAGCACTGTTTCCTCAAAGCACAGCATGTTTCCACTTGACGCACTTTATGCTTGTCCGTCAGAACCTGAGGCACAAATTTCGCAGTGACCCTTCTCATTCCAAAATCTTCTGTTAAAATTTGCTGAACCAGATTCCAAGAGAGTCCAGATAACTCCCCCATCTCTTCAATCTTCCACGGTAAGTCTTTGAGCTCAAGTGCACAAATTTGGTTGACATTTCATCCATTTTGGAAGTTTACAGACATCCAAAACTGGGATTGTCTTTAGTCAACATTTCACCTTTGTTGAAAGAAGGAAACCACAGGTACACTTGAGTTTTTTTCCCGTAGATCTGCCTTGTAAGCTGTGTTCAACATCGCAACAGTTTCTGTGGCATTTTTCCTGAGCAGGAAACAAAATTTCACAACTGCACAATGCTCTCTTAAATCAGCCATCACAAAAAAATGAGGTTCGAGCAAAACTGCTTTCATGAAAAAATTCACTATGACCAGAGAAAAACTTTTCTGGTGACACCACTGGGTGCACTAAGAGCAGTTGCTTGATGCTTATGAAACGCCCCCTAGGGGAGCTTTTCTTGTTTGGAGGGAAGAGCCCCTCCTATTCCAAATATACTTGTCTATGAGCCAAGGTTTTCAGCACATTTTTGTGTGGTTTTTGTAAAATTAGGTCCCTCAGCTGATATTTGAGTCGACTTATACTCGAGTGTGTGTGTGTGTGTGTGTGTGTGAACACGATAACTGCAGAGGTAGTTAAACCTTTGATTACAAATTTATTTGAAGGATGCTTTTGTAAAAATGCTTCTACCAAGACAGTGTGATCATGAATTCCTCCCATTTAAGTTCTGTATTTTCTATATAATTAAGATCTACTTTAAAAATATCTCCACCACCTGAGGGCAGTGATGCCTTAATAAAAAAATATATATATATGGTAGCTGGCTCAGCTCCGGCGGTGTAGTGGTTGTGTGCGGGACTGCGCCCCCCGGCTTGGTGGTTCCAATCCAGCAGCAGCTCTCCAGGAGCAAGGCTGGGCCTCCCACTCCCACCAGAGGGCATTGATGCCCCCCCCAAAAAATAAATACATATATAATATATAATATGTGTATATATTTATATATACATATAAAGATATACATATATACATGGTAGCTAAGACTCTAGGTTTGTAGAGCAATAATTATACTTACACAGGCTATTCACGCTTGCATTTATTTACTGCTCTCATTTCCTGGTACTGTAAGAGCCAGGTCTGGAATTATTTTACTATCTTGATGTGGCATTATCATAATTCTTAAAATCAGTGCTGCTCTTCAAACTTTGGTGCCTTACTTTGTTGCTAGTTGTTTTAGCTATTATTGGTCTTTACATTTTAAAAATTTTAGAAACAGTCTGCTAGTTTCTACAAAACCTGCTAGAATTCTTACTGGGATTGCATTGAATCTACCGATCAATTTGGGAAAGCAATACTCTTTCATCCTATGAACTCAATTTATCTCTCCATTTATTTAGGTCATCTTTCACTTCTGACAGCAGCATTTTGTAATTTTCAATGTACAGTCTTTCACATATGTTGCCAGTTTTATCCCTAACTATATATATATCATATCTTTAGATGCTATCATTCATTATTCGTATTGTTTTGTTAGCTGCTGGCATATGGAAATATAGTTGAATTTTGTATATTGATATTATATCTAAAATATTTGCCAAACTCACATCTTAGTTATAACAGATTTTGTGGAGGTTTCCTATACAGATGATCCTGTTGTCTATGACTAAGGATTGTTTTCATCAAGCCATTATTTCTTTAAGCCTCCCTCCCCACCCTATTCCGATCTCAGTCCACCTCACAAATCCTGCTAGACCGGTGCACATACACCAGTACAGATGAGAGCTTTCAATATACAGCATTCAGGATAGACAAACCCCCTCAGAAACAGTCATGGGAGTAAGGATTTCAGGAGGGGCGGGGGAGCTGAGGGGGTAGCAATGATGGCGGTTTAACCCTCTTGAGGAGGATGAATACCGGAATAGTAGATAAAGAGAATAGGCAGTGTAAGAGAGGTATAAATAATAATCAGAATACATACTATATAAAGGGCTTCTGGGGGTGGAAGGTGGGGCAAGAGAGGGAATAAAGAGGAAATTATATCAAAGGGCTCAATAAGAACGATCATGTTTTGAAATTGCCGATGCTAACATTTGTACATGGCCACTTGATATAATGGTTATGTGGATTGTTATATGTAAGAATCCTCAATAAAATGATGTGTAAATTAGAAGAAAAAGATTGAACCTTTCCGCCTGTGCTTTGTTAGGCAGGAGCAGAGCAGTGCTGCTATCCAGACCTCATTCTTCTCCATGGGTAAGAATGTGTGTACCATATATACCTTTGGATAAGCCGAGTTCTTTAGTACGTGTCTTGTGCAGTTTTTGGGTGCCTCAGCTGATCTGCAGGCCGGCTTATGCTCGAGTAGATACATATTCTACACACAGCCTCTTGGCTCTGGGAATGTTCTAGTCTGGCTGGCAGGACTAGGCACTGTTCCCAGTTCTCTGTGAGGAGGGTCTGATCTCATCTTTGCTGGTGGATCGTTGCTCACCCTGCAGTACTCTCCCCATGCGTGCACTGATCTCAGAACACTGGGGCACTGCTAACTCTCTCCACAGTGCGCTCCCCGGGGACTTTGCCCTATGACTTCTAGCCTCCCTGAAGGCTCGGCACATCTCCTCAGAACTTGAACAGGCTACCTGCACTGTCGCCTGGGAACTCTCACAGCAGGCAGCAGGGGATGACGGTAGGGTTCACTGTCTTCCTTTCACATCTCTCAGGGGCCACTTCCTGCCTTATGTGGTGTCCATTTTCCTGAAAATGGTTTTTTAATGTGTTTTGTTTCAGTTTTGATTCTCTCAAGAGAGAGGGCTAGTTTATACTCTTCATCTTAGCTCAAAGCAAAAGTTTTGTCTACTCGTTACAATAGCAAATGATAACTTCAGAATTGTTTTATAGTAGCATCTATATAAGTTGTGCCAGTATTATTTTTCATTATTATTTTAGTATCAAATTAAGGAGGAAAAGTACTCAGCCAGGTAAGTATAATAACTCTTGTTTGTTTTCATGGTTCTTAAGCTAGAGAATACTCAAAATCTGTAATACCAAGTCAGGAGACTTGTTTCTGTGTTCCTTTCCTGTCGTCTTTTGTAAAACAAAAATTTCTCAAAATAAAATCACTTGGTTAAAAATCTGGCAATCTGGATCAGTTTGGTAGGTAAAAACTAAACTTCCAGCCCCCACTTAATGGACTAAAGTTCTGGAATCATTGATATGGAATCACTGACTCCCAGATGAAAAGTAGACGCCTGTCTTCCAGAATGTTCTATATTCCTCATGTTTGCCAAGCCTTAGAAAAAAGGAGAAAGACCTTCAACATCTTAAATACTGCTTCTCACCCCATCCTCTTCCTGTCGTCATTAAGCCTTTACAGGTCCATTCCAAAAGCCAAACCAAACTCACCGATATGGCATCTGTGCTGATGCAGAGGCAGCTCCGGGGCTTTAACTGTGGGAGAGGAGGACGCCCACCTTCCTCCGCGGAGCCCACGGCTGCGGACACGAGCACCGCAGGTCACAGCGTTGCCATGACACCAACGAATTAATTTTTTTCGCCAAGCACAGTAAACAAACAGCTGGGGCCTAAGTGCAAAGCTTTTATCTGACTTTTTCTGCCTGGCTTATTAACTTGACCTGTTATGTTTTCTAGGAACACAGCTACAGTGTAATGGACAGTCCGAGGAAGCTTAAGCATAAATTAGACCATGTGATCAACGAGCTAGAGAACGCCAAGGAAAGTCTGCAGAACGTTTTAGACCGAGAAAGACAATTCCAGAGATCGCTGAGGAAGACAGTCAGGGACTTGCAGGATGAACGACTCATCAGCCAAGAAACAGCCAACAGACTAGATGCTTTCTGCTGGGAGTACTGTCAGGAGAACGTAAAACAAGACTGTATTTTATGAAATAATTTCACATTCTACCTGAAACTGACATTGATACATGAAGACAATCCTCAGTTACCAGACTAAGTAATACTCATCATTTGGGAGCATTACGCATACGGTTATTATGCCAAGACATTCTTGAAGGAGTGTGGAATTTTTCTAGTTATCATGTTGTGTAAGTTGTGACGATTATGTTTTACAGACCTCCAGTAATGTAATTACACTATTGTGTGACATGAAAAGCAGGGGGAGTACCACAGGACGAAGGGAATTCAATCCATTTAGCCACAGTAATTAGGAGCAAAACACTTCTTAAGCAGCATCAGACTTTGAGTTTCGAAAGAGTATCTTTGAAACATATATTCTTTATAAGTATATTGTATTTTATCTGTAATGTATTAAGTATAAAGTAGAATTAATTTGGGCTGAGCCCCGGTGGCGTAGTGTTGTGCGCGGGACTGCAGCCCACTGGGACAGAGGTTCAATTCCAGCAGTGGGGCTGGGCCTCCTACTCCCACCACTGGAGAGCAGTGATGCCCCAAATAAATAAAGTAGAATTAATTTATAAAACAACCATCTTGCATATAATCACATTTGTTATCAACAATACCACAGGATCTCTGTTAAAGGCATTCCATAATACTGCCTCTGAGAATAGTATATCTCCTAACATTTTACTAAAAAGTTAAGGGTCATAAAACTGGATTAGAATGAAAACTTAGCCCAAAGCCATGTTCTGCTTTAAAAATAAGGACATATACAAACCTCACTCAGAAGTCCATGCTATAGTTGAATATCAGTTGTTCCTAGAGATGAATTGCATGTTGTGCTAATTCGTTCATTGTCATTGTATTTCTGATATATAAGCATCAGTAAGGTTATGGTCACTTTTTTGTGGACTTTTTTTGTTGTTTTTTTATTTAAGAGTTTTCTATATTTTAATACATGTTCTATATTTATGATCTATATTTAGATCTCCCCTCTAAATAACTTTTTTTCCCTCTAAATAACTTTTACCCACATTTACCAGATCAACATTATATTAAGAAAATCACTGAAGAAATATTTCATACTATCTTTTTTTAAAACTCTCAGTCCCCATTATTTCTTTTTTTGTTGTTTTTTTGTTTTGTTTGTTTTTTGGACATCACTGCCCTCTGGTGGTGGGAGTAGGAGGCCCAGCCTTTGCTCCTGTGGAGCTGCTGCTGGAATTGAACCTCCATCCTAGTGGGCCACAGTCCCACGCACAACCACTACGCCACCAGGGCTCACCCCCTCCCAATTATTTCTTGTAGTTAATTAATTTTACATACATAATGAAATCTCTGATGAGAAGATTACAGACCTTGGTTTTATGGGATAGACAGCGTGACAGAGATGGCGATGTTTTCCCTCACCCGAAATATCTAAATTAGAGTCAGCAAATTCATTGATAACAGGATAAAGCCAAACACAGTTTGTCCAGAATTGAGTCCTTTAATGACTACTTAGTCTAAATTAACTCTCCCCTCCCCGCCCACCCCCAGTAATTCTAAGAGCAAAGTGCCAGTATCTGTTGTGATCACAGTTGCTACCAACACTGTTACTCCTGTGTGCCCAGGGACCCCAACCCTTGTTGTCTTTTTCAATCCACCTACTGTCACAGAGGTAGTTAACTGAGCAAAAGATTGGTCAGCAGGACCTGGAGATAACCATTTGTGCTTCTCCTGGAGAAATGGTTATCAGTAAGTTTACATAAAAAAGGAAACCATCCCCACTGCCCCAAACAAATGCCTACACAGGGTATCCACTTCACTGCGATTTCACTGCAGAGCACAAACTAGTCAGCCCCCATCCAGAGGTGCCTCAGGTAGCCACGGCTACCCTGGGGGTTTCGCTTTGTTTAAAGCTTGGACTAGTATGTGGCTCTTGGGATAAACCAAAAACAGCAGGTCAACCTCAGCACCAAATTAGGTATGAATAATAAGACTTGGCATTTTTCTCCAGAAGTAGACTAATTGCTAAAGATTGTTAAAGACCATAGCCTTTCATTTGTGTGTGTGTGTGTGTGTTGGGGTTGGGGTTGGGGGGGCAGCAGGGAGTTGGCAGAGAGACACGAGAGGTATTCCGTACATATTTACTGTTAAAAAATTATTACAGAAATAATAGAGTGGTAAAGTATCCCATATATATTTGAAGAATTAAACTATTTTCTTCAGTAATGTGACCTGTTGAGTTTTTATACATTGTTATTTAATAAAATGAACAGCAAAAGACAGCGTGTATAATGTTTTTGCTTTAATTTCTTTTTTTTTTTTTGCAGGGGGCGGGGCATCACTGTTCTCCGGTGGTGGGAGTAGGGGGCCCAGCCCCACTGCTGGAATTGAACCTCCATCCCAGTGGGCCACAGTCCGGCGCACAACCACTATGCCACCAGGGCTCAGCCCCTGTTTTTGCTTAAATTTCTTCCACAATTTTTCCCTCTACCAATAAGACTAATAGAGTCTGCTAGTTTATATGATCCGGTGCTAAGTCTGTTTCACAGCCCTTACCAGCTTTGGGCCTCACTCGGAACTGGCAGCCTTTGTATACACTGCCATTGGGTTAGTTCATGTGTAGAGTTTGTGAGGTGGTCGAGCTACAGGGGCAAGCAGCCTCACCTTGCCCCTGTGGCCTTAAACCACCTACCTTAAGGCTAGTAGTACAACACGTACTGACTACCAGTGTACAAAGGACCTTCAAATAGTTCATGGAAATTTTGAATTAGAAATATAATGGAATTTTTCCACAAGTTTTTTAATCTATTACTCATAAAGCAACAACCTTAGCAGCATCTTTTTTTTCTTTTTTAAAGTTTTACTGGCTCATTATACAATTCCATAGATCAATCTTATCAAGAAGAGTTGTACGGTCATTGCCA
This sequence comes from Nesogale talazaci, assembly GCA_004026705.1. Classification (NCBI taxonomy): domain Eukaryota; kingdom Metazoa; phylum Chordata; class Mammalia; order Afrosoricida; family Tenrecidae; genus Nesogale; species Nesogale talazaci. The sequence goes on from PVJH01026875.1 coordinate 19,332, forward strand.
CACTCGATTTTAGAACATTTTCTTCTTGTACTCATTGTCATTAGTGCGGTTCTTATTTTAATTGTGGCAAAAATATATGCAAACATCCCATTCAAGAACTACATGTATAATTCAGTGATGTCGATTATAATCCATATTGTACCACCATGATTGATAAGATTATTCCACCACCATTAACATAAACTCAATGCTCCTTAAGCAAAAACTTCCTCCACCTATAGTAACCATTGTTCAACTTTGGTTTTATTTTTATTTGTTTTGTAGTTTTCTTGACACAAAATTCACATACATTTCCAAAGTTAAGTTGCTTTTAAAAAGTTGTATACACATCATACACATCAGTTCTAGCACCACCCCCCATGAAGTAGAAAATCTGAGCTACCCTTCACTCCAAGGTTTGTGGTCAGTAGCAGCAGAGGTGTTCCTGACAGGTGGGCGTTAGGTAACAGACTGACAGCAGAGCACATGCTGTTGGAAAGTAGCATCACCTCTGTCTGACTCAGCAGATCTGAACCTCACGCTTTCTAAAACAGAAATAAATGTTTGATGAAACAAAGTAGAGACCTGTCCAGGACTGTGCATGGGGGCTAACCACAAAGAGCAGTGATGAGTACTTCACAGGAAGAGCATTCAGCTACAGACTTGCCAGGAAAATCTATCCAAAATGCAAATTAAATAAAAATGAAGGATGCTGTTGATTACAAAAGATTTTATAATGGCATGAAAATGGGGTCAAGACTACACAATTGAAGGAAATGATGAAATTCTGAAAATAGAAAGTTTTTGTTTTATGAAGCCTCACCATTACAGTTGCAGGGAGCGTATTGTGTTGACAACAGATCGTGTTGACCAATCAGAGCCAAACTGACCCCCTCCCTAGATGTCTGTGCCACAGAGAACAACACTAAACCTATAGGTTGCGGAGAGGGATCCGCCTGCCACACCCACATGGAAGCAAATCAAGTAGGAAAAAGAGACAAGGATGGTGTAGACCCTATCTTGCCCAGAAGACAGCATTCCTGCACAGAGTTCCTAACAAAGGACTGTAGGAATGACAACATCTCAAGACATGATGGCCTCTCACTGGAGCATACTACAACAGAGGACACATGGCAAGGATTTCGTCCAGTCTGAACACCACACAGGGGCGAGCCAAGAAAGGAACGTACCTGAGCAGCAACAGGAGCAAAGCAAAGTAACAAAATCCCTGAAGAGCACCCCCAAACAGACTTCAGGCTCCCAGAACCCCCTAGCACCAGTGAGGAGATAGTCATAAAGTTCAGTAGACAGACCTGGAGTTGTGTATGTGTTTGTTGTTGTTGTTGTTGTTGTTTACAATATTTTATTTTTGTTTTGTCTCTATTATTGTTGATTTGCCTACTAATATAAGACAGGCATGGGAAGCAAGCACCAGGAGAAAGCAACTGGACCAACAGACCTGGAAGAACATGGGGGAGAAAGTGGGAAGGGAAGGGAGTGATGAGCAAACAACACCGTAGAGAGGAAACAACTAGAGAATTAAAGTCAATAACAAGGAGGACATCGAGATCCTGGGCATGTGGAAGCAACAGCAATCTAGCTGAAAGGAATTACTAAAAAGCAGAAGACGGTAAGCATGAGGGTGGTACAGGAGAAAGGTAAAAGAAAACAGAAGAACAATCTAGGAAGCAAAGCTATGGATAGAGGTATAGGTATAGGTGTGCACATATGTCAGTACATTAATTCATAAAAATAGAGGTATTGGTCTAGGTATATATATTTATATGGTGATACACTGAGGTAGTGGACAGACTTCAAGCTTCTGCTTATACCCTCCCTCAATGCAAGAACTCTTTGTTCTAACAACCTGGCATTCTGCGATGCTAACTCTCCCAGCACAATTGCATAAGCATGGATGCATAAATAAGTGTGATTAAGAAAACTGATGGTGCTCAGCTATCAAAAGATACAGCATCATGGGTTTTAAAGGCTTGAAGATAAACGAGCAGCCATCTAGCAGAGAAGCAAAATCCCACATGGAGAAGCACACTTGTGTGATCATGAGGTATCATTGGCATTGGGTAACAGGCACTAAAAGACCCCAAACAAACAAAAACATATTATTATGAATGGGGGGAGGGGGTTGGAGCAGAGACCCCAAACAAAAGTGAACAGACGTCCCACTTTTTAACAATTTAACAATGTCTTGAGGTTTTAAAATTAAAATAAATATATTACAATATTATTTTTGCATTTCATGGAAATTTTTGTTGCTCCATATAGATCAAATTTTTAATCTAGAACACCCCCCTCCCCCAGTCAATGGTGTCCTGCTTAAAATCTGGTCACTTTACCCAAAACCCATCTGTAGACAATGGGCCATCCCCTCACCAAAGGGTCACAAGAAATGGATAAGTCAACCAGGGCACGATGAAACACAATATTCCTCTGATTCCTTGAGGCCTCCTCACCCTCCAGTATCATGACCCCTTTCACTGCAGGCTAGACCAGAGCATGTGCACACGTATCACACAGAATCCAAGAACAGGAGTGGGAGTAGCAATACCAGAAGACTAGGGGGAAGATAGGGAGGAAGGGAGAACCGATCGTAATAACTAACACATAACCACACACACACAAAGGGATGATCAACAGAAACTGTGGGGGAAGGGAGACAGTGGTCAGTGAAAGAGATGAAAATAATGTATACTTTATCAAGGGGTCACTAGTTCTGTAAATCCACACTCTGAGCTTTATAAACAATAACCCCTTCTCTCTCACTCACTCCCCTCTCTGGTAACCACTACTAAATTATAGTATTCGGACCTTTTCTTGTTATTGTAGAAAAAAATGATTTTGAAGTGAGAGAGAAATGAAATGTGAAAAGCAACATAAAATACTTTATTTATAGAAAAGGGTTTTTAAATCATTTTATTGGGAGTTCTTACAGATAGTATAACAATGCATCATTCAATTTAGATCACGCATCATTGTACAATTTCTGCCTTCATCATTTTCAAAACATTTTCTTTCTTCTTGAACTCTTTGATAACAGCTCCCCTTTGTCCCTTCCCTCCCCCACCCTAGCCCCCAGAAACCCTCTTTCTTACATTATAAATAATTACTATTTTCATCATATCTTACACTTTCCACTGTACCCATTCCCCCTACATTTCTGTTATTTGTTTCCCTCAAGTGGGCTTACACAATCATCTTTACTAATTGTTCCCCCTTCCTCACTCTCCCCTTTTCTCCTACTTCCAGGGAATCTTTGCTCCCGTTACTATTTCTGACAGGTTTATGTATCTTGAATTTCATGCATCTCATGATCTTCACTCTACAAATGAATATTCACAGGTCTAACAAGCTTAATGAGGTAAAACAGAAGCCATAATAGTAAGGGGAGGAAATATTAAAGAAATAGAGGATAGTTATATGTTTCATCAGTGCTACACTGCACCTGGATATATTTTCTCTCCTGTATGGCCCTCTGTGAGGGACTGTCAAATGATCTCACAGGTAGGTTTTAAGTCTTCAGTTTGTCTACATTTCTTCACATCAATTTGATTGGTTGCTTTTGAACTTCTGATACCTATTCCAGTCGGCATCTCATGATCACACAGTGCTTCTTCCATGTGGACGTTGTTGCTTCCTTGCTAGATGGCCATTGTTTGACGACAAGCCTTTAAGACCCCAGACACTAAATCTTTTGATAGCCAGGCACCATTCATTTTCTTCACCACATTTGCTTATGTGCCCATTTTGTCTTCAGCAATCGTGTCAGGAAGGTGAGTGTTGTACACAGTGCCACAATACTAGATCAAGCCATTCTTCTACTGAGGTCAGATTTAAGAAGAGGCCCAAAGCCTATCTCCTTCGTTATTTCATATAAAAGTGGGGTTTTTTTTGGCTTCTTTGCCCTCTGCCCTCTGGTGGTGGGAGTAGGAGGCCCAACCTTTGCTCCTGTAGAGCTGCTGCTGGAATTGAACCTCCATCCCAGTGGGCTGCAGCATATAAAAGTTTTTTTTAAGGCATCACTGCCCTCATATAAAAGTTTTTTAACCCACACTCAAAACTATTTCTACATGTGCATTTATAAATAAAGCTATAAATGTACATTTATACGTTTATAGTTACATTTAGAGAAGGAAGTATACAACCATCTTGTATATGTAGAACAAATACAGAAGATCAAAGAAAGAGGAAAATGAAGGGGAGGCGAGGCAGAGGTGAGGAGGGAAAGTCATCCAGTGAAGGGGAGAGAAGACAGGAGCAGCACCAACATTCTACAAATGTAAATCCAAAGCATTTCACCTCTGAAAAGACCGTCATAGCCCCACCCAAGTCCTTTGCCATGGAGTGTATTCTAGCTCGGACTAATCCTGGACGACAGAGTAAAACACCTTCAGGTTTCCACGGCTGTAAATCTTCACAGAAGTAAACTGTCTCACCTTCTCCCGCTGAGTGACTGGTGGGTTCAAAGCACTGACTTTTCCATTAACATCCCGACAAGTACTCCCCTGTGCCACCGGAATGTCTCTGGGGGAAAAAAAAGAGGACTTTTTTTATTATTATCTTAGGAAATTGACTTAAGTTGGAAGCAAACCCCAAGTTACAATCACTTCCTGAATCACCTAGATATGTCAAATGAATCTCTCCAACCGTGAGCTTAACTGTTAAGATCTAAAGAAACCACTGTCTGGAGAGATGTGATTACAAGATTGTCGGTAGTTTTTGCCTGTGACTGCTCACCTAGCAGAACTCTAAAAATAACTGCCCCATCTCGGTTGAGGACCCAACCAACTTTGCAACTGCTTGAATACCTCAGGAATCTAAAGAGTGAAGTGGACTTCAAAGTAATGATATCTGAATAACGGTCCCTGCCCTTTCAGAGCTTCTCACCATTGATATATATCCTCATCTCGCTGCCTTTTCTGTGGATGGTTTTGACCACTCCTGTTCAAGAGGAAATATTTGTCCGGGGAAGAAAAGTATCATTTTCCAGTAATAATGACACCTAGTGTTTCTAATGTGCTGGTCTCTACTCAACATGCTTACATTCTTTGAACTCATTTCTTTTTTTTTTTTTTTAATTTTTTTTTTTTTAAGGCATCACTGCCCTGGTGGTGGGAGTAGGAGGCCCAGCCCCACTGCTGGAATTGAACCTCCGTCCCAGTGGGCCGCAGTCCCGCGCACAACCACTACACCACCGGGGCTCAGCTCTTTGAACTCATTTCAACTCACAACTCTGATGCTGTTTATTTGTAAGGCTGTTATCATTTTTCTTATTTTACAGATGAGGAATTTAAACAAAAAAAAGTTATGCCATAATCTCAAGTCCTCTCAGTGAGTATAGTGATAAGTATTCTTATTGTCAAAGAACCATGTTTTTGTCCTCTCTTATCCACAAGTCCAAATCCAGAGATTTCATGAAGCTGAACATTGAATTGCTGGTGCATGGTCCCACCCCCGGGGGAGACCAGGTCTCAACCATTCCATTCAGGAACTCCAATCGGGACATTTAGACATTACAGTATAAAAGGTGTGAGCTCACCCTATGTCTGAAGCTGGGGAAAGCCCATATTACTCATGACCACAGCCCAGATCTGTCTGATGATACCGTCAAACACAAACAGGGCTGGGGGTGGGCCGGGGAGGGGCGTGCTTTGAGCACTCCAAGTGAAGTCACTTTACCACACACATAGGCAAGACATTCCCGTATCCATGGTTTTCACCAAGCAAAGAAGTTTGCCAAGTCACTTGGTTTTTCTTAGCTCTCAGGAAGAATACATAAAATGATGGAAGACCAGTCCTAATATCTGCTAATACCTTACTCAATCAAAAGAACAGACACAATTTTCTACCCCATCTGTAGTCTTTAATCAAATCCAGCAAGTATAAAAACTAATAGCTAATCATTCATCTTATCAAATAACACTGTATGTAAATGGACTGCCAGGATTCTTTTATGAATTTACTAGACCAGACTTCGTTGGTAACATCTCAGATTACGTTTCAGCAAAGCACATGTAATGAACACACTGAAAGCTGGTGTCAAGTAGAGCTGCGATCAGTAGCTCAAAGGATGTTATCAGAATCTGGTCTTCTCATTTGTAGGAGCCTGTGGGGGAGAGTGGGAACCCAGAATCCATCTGCGAGCACTTCTTTGGGTCCAGCCTCTGGCAGATCACCTCTGACCATACTTGAGGAACATAAATATGTTTATTATCAGACAAGGATCATTGCAAATTTGATGATGGTGCATGGTACTATGGTATAAGAGGGTACCAGGTCATCTGGTCTCTCACTTGAACCACTCTGAACTTGTTCCAGGTTTAAATTATTTCTCACTGGTTTCTCAACATGGGTTTTCTCTCTGGCTTATTTTAATATTGCTGGTGGTCTTTTCTTTTTTCTTTTTTGTCTTGGGTATGTCTCCCAGCATGTGAAGCACAGAAGGGGCTGATGTATAGAGACAGCAAGTGAGGTAATAGTTTGTTGAGGACACAGGAAGCGGGAACACTGAGAGGAAATGGGGAGCTAATGGTGAGTACTGGAAGAGGAAAGATGGACTGGACTTAATTATGGTGGTGTAAGGACGACTCTCTCAAAATATGACTGAACTACAGAGGCGGGTGATATGTGAATGTGATCACAATAAAATGATTAGGGTGGGGAAAATCAAGCAGGCTCTCATTTCATGAAGACGTGTCCTCTCACAACTTCAGCCGCAAAAGCAAAATGCGTGCAAATGTCTCAGGACAGGTTTGACTGGGTATGACTCCACTGGGGGAGTCCATGCCTGACTCAAACCGTGTGACCTTGGGGAAGCTCTACAATGATTGGCAAGTCTAGGTCACAACGCTGTCTCACGGACAGTGGGAACGTGATGGTTTCCTAGCAGTAACTCAAGCTCGGATGATCATAAGAAGTGAGATGTGTGCTGGACTGGACAAGCAAAGCGATAGCAGGAGACCAAATAGCAGAGAGGGTAACTGGGGGTGGGGGGGTGGGGAAAGAGAAAGAGCTTCAGAAGGAGATTTCGCTTCCTCAATCTTTTTCTGTACTTTTGTCTCAGGATAAGAGTAAGAGCATTTGGTCCTCGTTGTGTCACGATAAGCAAAGCTACTTGTAAGTGCCCAATTTGGTTTGTTGGGAGATACACAGAATTGTATCGTCCTGTATTTTATCCTTATATTTGGGCCGCTAAGTCTAACCCTGGACCAAGGACAGAATCTTTCTTCATCTCACTGAGGACCAAGGTTATACCCTTTGGTTTATTCATACACTGTTGCGCTCATATAGTCCACAAGATCCTGCTCAATTTCTGCCATGTAGAAAGCACTTGAGTCACTTCAAAATAAATTATGCTCTTGGAAGATGAGTCTTCTAAGCATCATGCTAGCCACTTTCTCCCAAAGGACAGTAGTTTTTCCGCTGAAGGAGATGGTTTTGCCCTGACGTAGTTCACTGAGCTCTGGACATTTCTCAGACAGGAGAGATCAAAAATGATACAGGGTAATTTTTAAATATTTATAATAGTTTCATACATACAGAGCAGTAGTAAGCTCAATACATTCATCACCCAGTGTTAATAATTATAATCCATAAACAATCTCATGCAATCTAAGATCAACTCCCCAATTTTGATTATTCTAAACTAAATCCCAGACATGTTATCTGTACAATTTTTAATTTATATCTCTAACAAGTAAGGATTTGTTCCCCTTTGACAAAAAACATGTACTTTTTTTACATCTAAAAATTTGAGCAAATAGGTGAGTGGAAAAGTTCATCCATCCACACAACTAAACAGTATTCATAGATAAAAATAAATTCATAAAGTATTACACATTCACCCAATGAAACATTACTGTATTCATGAAAAACATTAAATGTTTTAAATAAAGTGCAGAGAACTATTTGGTAAATTTTTGTTTGTTTTTTGGGGGGCATCACTGCCCTCTGGTGGTGGGAGTAGGAGGCCCAGCCTTTGCTCCTGTGGAGCCGCTGCTGGAACTGAACTTCCATCCCAGTGGGCCACAGTCCCGCGCACAACCACAATGCCACCAAGGCTCAGCCTATTTGGTAAATTTTGTTATGTGTTAAATATTTTTTTAATTTTCAGGTGTATTTTAGCAATGACACATCAAACAAAGGCCTATTATTAAAATCTACAATACTTTGCAAGCTTACAATAAGAAAAAAACTAGATTTCCACTAAGGAGGTGGGCAAAGGACCTGAACAAAAGTTTCAGAAGGACAGAAATCCAAATGGCCAATAAATATATGGGAAAATGTTCCCGATCATTAGCCATAAGAGAAATGCAAATTAAAACAACTATGAGATACCACCTAGCACCCTCAAAGATAGCCCAATTCAAAAATTCAGAAAGTAACAAGTATAGGAGGGACTGGGTAGACAGGAACTCTCATCTACTGCTGGTGGACCTGGAGGTATATGCAGCCTCTGTGGAAATCAATTTGGCAATTTCTAAAACAGAAGGAGATTGAGCTACCGTACAACCCAGCAATCCCCCTACTGGGCACTTATTCAGAAGAGACAAACCATGGCCAGACATCTGTGCTTCAATGTTCATTGCAGCACAGTTCACAATTGCAAGGAGTTGGAAACAACCCAAATTCCATCGACAGATGGATGGATCAAAAAACCATGGTACATATATCCAGTGGAGTAAGTCCTACACATCCCTGAAAACCAGAGATTGCCACATGGGAAGAACTGGAGGAAACCATGCTAAATGAAGTAAGTCTAGCACAAAAGAACAAGTACAATATGAGTAAGTTTAAAAAAATGGGGCATAAGGGAAAAGCTACAATAAATATACATCCCTGGGGTCCAGTAACTATCACAGAGGCCAAACTCAACCCAGGGATACATATGGCAGCCAACTAAATAAGGGGGCGAGGGAGAAAGAGAAAAAAACTAAACAAAAAGACATGGGTGGGTTAGGAAGAGAGCACTAGCCCACCCAAGGGGAGAGTCTTGTTTATCTCTCCACAGAAGAGGGAGAGAGAGAGACCAGGCTTCAACTGATGCACCAAGACATGAATACAACATATGGGAACATACCAGGGAACAAGTAGAGAGATCTGCAGGCCAGTCCCAGTGCCCAATGCCCACCTATGTAGACATTCCCCTTCCCCCACACCCTCAGAAGAATGCACCTCAGAGGACAACACTGGGTCCACAGCTTGGGCAGAGGGATGCATCAGATTAGAGCACACAGGAGAAATGAAAAAGGATGGGGAGGGGGGAGAGGACATGCTGGCCCATCGAGCCCCGAGGACGATGTTCCTGCTCAGAGCAGACAATGCACAAAAAGGACTGGGGCATGTCATCCCTCTGTGAACCATGGCACTGCAGGAACAGCACTGGAGACCCAGGGTGGGAATAGTACATGGTCTGGCCCCATCACGCTGGGGCGAGCCACTGAGGGCACGCAACAGAGAAGCAGGGGATGCAGAGTGATGAAACCTCAAGGAAATACCAAAAATAGACTTTGGAGACAGAGTGTGGCACCCCAAGAGACTTGACTAGAAAACACTCGTAAAGGCCAACAAACAAACCTTGAGCTATTTATAGGCTTTTCCATTTTTGCCAGTGGCTTTCTCTTTATTATTGTTATTTTGTGTTTGTTTTTGTTGTCATTGTTTTCGTTTTTGTTTTTTTTTACTTCCTTTGTTGTTTTATTTGGCTTGTCCGGTTCTTGCACTTATTAATGTCTATCTAGATAAGACAGGCAGGATTTGGAGATGAAAAGAAAGAGACCATCAGTTCTGGGGGAATTCAGGAGAAGGAGGTGGGAGAAAGGCAGGGGGTTGGTGGGGGGCGGGGACTACCCAGGGACAAGGGAATAGCAAGTGAATTATGATCAATGGAAGGAAGTTCACAGGAAGCCTAGGGGAAGTAATCATGGGCAATGTAGCAGCGAGGAATAACTAAACCTGAATAAAGGTCGAACATGACGGTGGGGCAAGAGGAAAGTAAAAGGAAGTAGAGGAAAGAACAAGGAGGCAAAGGACATTTATAGAGACCTAAATGCAGGCATGTACATAGGTAAATACATATATAATGAGATGTTAAGAACTAAGGTTGTGGGCTGAGCCCC
>PVJH01026876.1:0-29429 GCA_004026705.1 Nesogale talazaci
CCCCAGAACCGGGCTGCTCATCCTCCCGAGGCAGGCTGGCACCAGCCCTGCTGGCAGAACCAAAACCAGGGCCAGCCTGGCTTCAAGTGCCAATTTAGCTGACCCTGGGGCTCCCCAGGCCACACTCTTTCCACCCACCAGTCTCTACCCAGAAACTTCAGCTCCCCAGCACGAGTAGGCAGGGCCAGCAGTGCAATGTTGGACTGGGGGTCAAGGGGGCTCTTGGGTCCAGAGTGGCCACTCTCCCAGCCAGGTGGGGCTGCTGGCAGACCCCCAGGCCCCAGCCTGGAGGTGTGGGCCGAGGGCCACTGCTCTGCTCCCTTTCCTCCTGGGAGGAGCCCCCTGGAACTGCCCAGCCCTGTGCCCAGCCCCTCTGCCTCCAGGCTCACGCTCACTGGCTAATCTCTCTTCTTTCTCCCTCTCCCCCTACCTTCCTGGCGACTTTCGGCACCCTTCTGACCACCTGCGATCTTTGGCCTCGGCCCTCTGGCCTTCCACCTCATCTTTCTCCTCAGCTGCTGCCTCTCCTCAATTCAGTGCGGCTGGCTCCACCCCCTGTCATAAAAAGGCGGACCTTCCAGGTAGACACCAGCGTTTGCTCCTAGGTGGGGTGGCTTTCCTGAGGGGTCCCCAGGCCTTGGACCCTCGGCAGCCCAGCTGGGGCTATAGACCAGCGAAGCCTGACCTGCTCTCTGGTTAGGGTGCCTTAAATTAGACAAAAACCGACCCGGCACTGCCATAGACATGGAAGTCCTGCTGAACCCAGGGCCCAGGCCTGGGCGAGCCAGCACTCTTCTGTGATCATTAACACTCATACCCACCAGCAGTGTTTATTGCCAGGAGACTGTCACACGATTCACATGCCTGGTTTCCTTATTTAGTTCTCTCTGCAGTTGTATGCCTTGTATGCCACGCACAAGGTCGGATTTTCAAACCCACCAGCCACTACAGTGTAGAAAGATGAGGCTATCTGGTACCACGAAGAGCTTCAGCCTGGGAGTTTCAGGGAACCCATTAGAGGGTTGTCATGAGTCAGAATCAACTCTATGGTGGGGGCAGGTGTCCTTACTTTGCAGATGAGGCAATCATAGCTCAGAGAGGGTAGGTGAGCTACCCAAGGTCACGCAGCCAATAACCTATAGCACGGGGATTTGCATTCAACTTCTCTCTCTCACTGCAGAGGAATCCTGGTGGTGTCATGATTACCTGTTGGCCAGTTAGCCCAAGGTCAGCAGTTCCAAACCAAAAGCCACTTCTTGGGAGAAAGACAGGGTTTCTATTCCTGAAAGAGTTACTGCTGAGCCCCGGTGGCGTAGTGGTTGTGTGCAGGACTGCGGCCCACAGGGTTGACGGTTCAAATCCAGCGGCAGCTCTCCAGGAGCAAGGCTGGGCTTCCTACTCCCACCAGGCAGTGATGCCAAAAAAAAAAAAAAAAAGGAAAAAGAGTTACGGTCTCAGAAACTCACAGGGCAGTTCTACCCTGTCCTATCAGGTGCTCTGAGCCAGCATCCCCTTGATGGCATTGAGTTTGACTTTTGGTTCTCTGTCTCTAACTTGCTATGTGATTTGAGGATGAGGACTTGGCCTCTCAGGTAGCATGAGGACAATTAGAGTACCTCCACAGGGCCACCATAGGGCTGCAAAGGTCTTGCTGTGTCTGTGGCACACTGAGGACAGGGCCTGGCACCATCTCCCTCCCGTACCAGTCACCATGTCGTCGGTCGTTGTTGCTGTCATGCGCGTGGGGGAGTGGAAGACTGAGGCTCAGAGAAGTGATCTGGTTTGTCCAGAGGCAGAGTTGGACTGGCAGCCGGGCCCCTGGCCCCCACCTCCGGGATGCTGCTGGTTCAATACCACCCTGCGCACTGAGAAGTGCAGGATTGGACGCTCCTTAGAAGATGCTTAGCATTTAATCCCTGTCACCTGAATTTGAGGAAGAAGGGGATTTGCAGAAGGAATGTAGTCCCCAGCCAGCAAGTGTCGCTGTCCTGAGCAAAACCTTGCTTGCTCTGTCTAGCCAGCCCGGCCAGGAGGGCAAGCTTGGGGAAAGCAGGCAGCCTTCCTCTCCTGTCCAGACCTCAGGGGTGAAGGGTGCTCGCTGGGCGTGCCTCCAGGGAGTCCTGAAGTGCTCTCTGAAGAGCGGCCATGGGGCCTAAGGCGTGAGCAAGGAGAAGCCCAGGGGCCCGCTCCCCAGGCATCTGACTGAACCCCACTGAAAGCCACTCCCGTGAAGACCTAAAAACACCGAGGGAGGCGTGAGGCATGTGTGACCTGAGCCATGGGCCGCACACCCTGTCACAACAACCAAATCCTCCAGAGCCCCCGACACGCTGTCCCCACCCTGCCCGCTGGCCCCAGCAGTGCTGGCAGTCAGCTCTCAGAGCCCATGCAGCCTCCCCGTGGCGCAGTCATGCTCCATGCCCTTGCTGGGCCCCAGGCCATGTGCATAGATGAGCTCACATCACCCTCACTCCAGGCACCACATTCCGTTGCCAGGAAATCCATTTGGAGTCCTGGTGACAAAGTGGAGGTGGGGGTGGGGGTGGACCTGTGCTCCTTGGGGCGCCCATGACTGTCCCCTTCCACAAGCAGATCACCAGGTCTTTCTTCCGAGGGACATCTGATTGGCTTCAAACTGCCAACTGCCAGGACTTCCCCAAGGGTCTTTTTAGGCCACCCTGGGGACCCCTGCAGCCACTGGATAGATGGCGACACTCAGAAAGGCCTGTCCAGATTCCATCCAGATCCCGGCCCTCCGTGCCTCCCTTTCCAAGAGCAGGGGCAGAGAGAACCAGGGTCATCTGCCCTACCTGGGCCTGTTTTCCACAGTAGAGTGGGCGAGACCCAGGGCCCAGAGTCAGCCTGGAGAGGAAGGTGTTGGTGTTGTCGGTCTCCCGGGGGCCATAAAGAAGCATGTCTATTTCCTATCAGTAAACCAGTATTGATTTTACAGGCTCGGCCAGGCACTTACACGTTGGGTTTGCACTAGTCAGAAGAAGAAAGTCGGTCGATAGGGGATGCGTGTGATGTGCTTACCAGATGGTGTGGGGCTCTTTCCCCATGTGCAGCCAGCTGGACTGGGGGTTGTTGGGAAGGACCGGGAGCTGAGGGTGGCCTTCTGGGCATGGCCCTCCCCCTGCCCTGTCCTTGGTCAGAGAGTTCGACTTCTCTGAGCCTGAGCGCCCTCTTCTGTCCAATAGAACTTGGGTTGCTGTGAAGGGTCTAGAAGTTCAAAGTCAGAAAGGGCCTGGTTTCAGGCAAGTCTTCGGATGGTGAATTGTAGCTGGTGGTGGCTGTCAGGCTGCCTTCCCCTCCTGGCTAGCCGTGTGTGCCCCGGGAGAACTGGGTCCTGTGCAACTTGAATGGTTCTGATCTTCAGAGGCACAGATGGCCAGACCTGTCTTCCCAGGTAGTTCTGGGTGGGTCCAAACCAATGACCTTGAGGCTAATCGTTGACCACTTAACTGGGTGCACCACCAAGGGGTTCCTCCCTGTGAATTACCCCTTTTCCAAAAACACAGAAGTCTTAGGAAGACACTGATGTGGAGGAGCTTAGGCTGTGAGACAACTCCAGGGGCGGGTTCCCATTGAAAGAAGGCTTGCTGGTGCCCTCCTGAAGGCTGCGTTTGCAGTCAGCATCCCTGCTTAGTCAGAGCTGTCGGGAATGGCCCCTGGCCTCAGCAGTCAGCTCATCAAAGCCAGGTGGTGGAGGCAGGCAGGACTGTAGGCAGGGACCCCACCAGTGCTTCCTCCAAGGTGGGCACTCTGAGGCCTAACCCACATTTCCAGAGGGTGCCACAGGACGAGTCCCAGGTCCCCCTGTGTGACACTACAGGGTACTGTCACCTCAGGGTGTTCCAAGAGATGGTGGAAGTGGACATTGCTAAAATCCCAAGTTTCTCATTCTGTAATGTGCACTCCTCTCTGTCCTGCCTGGTCCCAAGGCAGAGCTTCCATCTGCTCCCTTTATCCCCCAGGAAGCAGAGAGCTGAAGGAGGGCAGGAACCCTAGGACCTGCCTCCCTTCACCCCAGCATAGAACCCTGCTATGTTGTTCTGCTTTGTCCTGTCCACAGGATTGACCCCTGCCCACCAGAGCTGAGTCCAGCTCATCCCAAAGAGGTCATTTAGAAACTAACTCCATGACAATTCAAAGAGCTGCCAACGTGGGTTTTTACCCGCCTGGATCTAGAAAGGTGTCCCAGAGGATAAGTTGATAATGTGCTAAGCCACTGACCAAAGGGCTGGAGGTTCAGGTCCATGCGGAGGAGCCTCAGAAGAAAGGTCAGGTGATCATCCAGGAACTCAGCCTTTGAACAACCTGTGGCTCATGTGTCTATGCAGACATGTCTGAGCGGGCAGGAGTCAGAATCACTCAGGGGCCAACACTGATGGATCTTCCTAAAGGGACTCAGTGCTACCCCTACCTGGTTGGACTCTCGGTCACTTCTGGGCACAGGCCTGGTGACAAAGGCTGGTCTCTGAGTCACTGGGTGGGAGTCAGGACAGGGGGCATGAATAACAGTAGCCACTGCATACAGACCCCCCCAAGATACTTTCGAGTTTCCAATCACTTTCAGCCAAACCACAGGTTGCCAAACGAATTGCTCTCTGAGGCCAAGCAGCTCACATAAGAGACAGAGCAGACCATGTGTGTGAAGGGGGCGGGGGGGAACCAAGCCCTGTCTGATAGGCACCCACAGTTCAGACTCACCTGGCTGCTTGCAGGCCCCAAAGAAACCAGGGGAGCTAGCTTCTACTGAAGTCACCAATACAAATTGTTTAGTGAGACAAGGAAAATGTTGTGCCTTCTGACCTAAGGACTTTGTGTTAGTCTCTGACAAGATCATCCACGGCGCCAAGTTCCAGAGATAAGAAACCCACACTCAGCTGTGGCTGAGAGGCCGAACCTTAGAGCGATGGTGGGCCTGCCACACAGAGAGCTGGCAAAGGCAGACCCCCTCAGCTGGCCGAGACCAGACTCTGGTCACTTGACCTGGCGGGTACCAGGCCTGTGGTCGGGCTGCCTCACTGGCCCTTCCTCTGTCCCTGCTGCCACAGCCAGGCTCTGGACACGGTGCCAGCCTCTCTGTGCAAGAAGCCCTCCCTGGAAGCCCCACCGCTTGGGGTCCTGCTGTCTTGGCTCTCTCGTCACTGCCACCAGCCCTTGCATGTGGTCACCCCCCTCCAGCAGCGCCAGGTCATCCCCACCGTCACCACCGCCACAGCGGGCCTTCCCGGGGTGCACGGCACCGGGTGGGAACAGGCCTTGGGCCCTGGGGCTCCTCTCGCTAATACCTGTCTCCACAAACCTCAGGGTGAGCAGGGCCAGGCCGGCATCCAAGGCCCCCCGGGCCCCCCGGGCCCTCCTGGACCGATTGGACCTCTGGGGCACCCAGGACTGCCAGGGCCCATGGGGCCACCCGTAAGTACCCCTTTTCCTCTACCAATGGCCCCCAACCTTTAAGACTTGTCGCCCACATTCTCTGGAAACACCCAACACTTGAGGAACGCACAGGAACGCAGGTCCCTGCCGAGTGGCAGAAAGAGCACTGCACCTCATGGCCTATGTGGGGGACATGGGGTGGGGGGCTCATCCTGGAAGCAGCCCTGGTGCCGAGGTGCCCCAAGCATCTAGCCTTACCCTTCTCAGGACCCTCACTAGTCAGCGACCCTGCCCCGGCTCCGTGGAGAGGAAGTTCCCTGGCTTCCTTTTGAGGGCCCTCGTCTGACTCCCAGGCTAGGAACACCTGAACCGGGCCCTGGGTTCTGAAGGAGGCGGGCAAGGTGGCCGCTGAGCGCCTACATCCCTCCCTCACCAACCGCCTCACCTAGTCACGGGTCTCCATCTTCCGAGAGCCTGCCTGGGCACCCTTCCCTGGGTTGCCAGGTGAGATGGCGGAAACACGAGGAAATTTGGGGGAAGGAACCAAGCCAAGCTGGGAAAACCAAAAGGGTTTAAACCCGGCTTTATTTTTGCTAATCACCCTTGTCCACACCACTGACCCCATTCTAGGTGGTTCCCTTTGTTAAGTTGTGTATGACAAAAAGAACATTGGAACACGTGTCCTTTTTTTTTTTTTCCTTTCAAGTTTTAAAAAAGATCTTCTTTTAGAGACATCTTAGGTTTTCAGAAGAAGTGTGAGGGGCGCACATGGTTCCTGTTTACACGCGCTGCAGGGTTTCCTGCTGGCATCTCTGGTACTGTGGTTTCAGTAGGAAGCCCCAGTAGCAGAGTGGGTAAGACATTGGAAAGCTAACCGCAAGGTCAGCAGTTCGAAACCACTAGCTGCTCTGAGAGAGAAAGATGAGGCTTTCCACTCTAGTGGAGATTTGGCATCTCGGAAACCCACGAAGGCAGTTCTGCCCTGTCCTAAAAGGTTGTGATGGGTCCGAACCAACTGGGTAGCAGAGAACATGGTTTGGGTGACTCTCGCTTCCTTTCCATGGAGGAAACCAATTAGCAACTGACGTCCCTGGTTCACCAGAGGTGTCCCTCTGTGTTGCACCACTAGTCTGTGGACTTCAGCAAATGGGTCAGGCCATGTGTTCATATCATACAGGGCCATTTCACGAGAATGCCCTGTGGAAAAATGTTTCCCAACATTTATAACAGAGCAGACTTGGACCCTTGGTTTCTCCAGGCCCAGCTGCTGCCCAGCCCCAGCGCGTGTGGTGGCACCCACCCTCTCTGCCCTCTCCTTCAAGTTCCAGCAGGCAGCGCCCCTGCTGCCCACACAGCTATTCACCGCGGGCAGCCCCGGTCTGCTCGCTGCCCCACCCTGGGCCGAAGGGTCCAAGCTGGAGTTGAGGAGCCTGAGAGCTTTACCGCAGGCAGCCAGGGCTCCGCTTACTTCTGGAAGAGTCCCACGTAGGCAGCCTGTGGATGGGACGCCAAGCCAAACCACACCACCAGCTGACCACGATGCCTCTGACCTAGTTTTCAGTGGTGGAGCCCGGGGCAGCCGCCCAGGGCTCCCGTGTGGCTCACGAGGACCCCGCCCGTGTCCACCGTTCCTTGTACTTTTGGGGCACCCTCCCCCTACCCCTTCTCTAGCACTCTGGCTCTCTCTTGGGAGCCGCCCGCTGGCCCGTGGTGCAGCTGCTCTCACCTCCCCCCGTCAGCCCCCAGCCCCCTGCTGCTGCTGCTGCAGCTCAGGTTGAGGAGTCGCCCTTTTCTGCAGAGCTGAACTGCTTGGGACTGTGCCTGTCAAGCTGCCGAGTGCCAGGGGTCCCCAGGGGGAGGGGAAGGTCACTCTGCAGCCTTTCAGCTCGTAGTCCAGAGCCGAACCTCTTGCCACCCCTCAGAAACTCCCTCAGCATGGCTGATGCCAGCCTCACCTCTTTGTTCTTCTACAGGGCTTACCTGGGCCTCCCGGAACTAAGGTGAGGGCCCCTGTGGGTGTCGTGCAAAGGAGGTGAGAGTGGTCCCTGCAGAAGGGTGGTGGCGGAGGCCTCCAAGGACTGCTGAGAGGTGGGGGGAGGGGGCGGGGTCTTGTCTCAGAGATGGGTGATGCTTCGCTGGTTTCCCAAACGTTGCCGGTCCCCGAGCCAGAGCTAGGGCGGGTGTGAAAGGAGGGAGAGAACTGGAAACTCAAGGCTGGTGGGTAAGACCCTGTCACAGTGTCCTCGCAAGACGTGTTTCTTAAGGTGCCAGGATGGGGAGGCGCCTCCAGGGTCATCAACTCCCTTGTGAAACTTTACCCAGAGTGCACAGTCACACAGTCTCCCTCCCCCTACCCCCCTTTGAAGCTCAGGATCCTGGGGCTCTGGGGAGAGAAGCAGCAGAGGACAGATCCTGCCCAAGTGCTTAATGAGTGTACACAGAGCCCTGGGGAAAAGGAACATGCCCAAGGGCAGACAGAGAGCCGGTCAGTCGTAGGACCCAAACTGAAACTCAGGTCTCCTGGGCCAAGTTGACTGTCTGCTCCCGCCTTCCCTCTGTCTCCAAAAAGCAGGGATTGTTTTGAGCATATCGGTCTGTTGGCTTTGGAGGGTTTGAGGAAGGTTGGAGATGGGCTGAGGGACCAGGGTTCAGTGCAGGCTGGAGATGGGCTGAGGGACCAGGGTTCAGTGCAGGCTGGAGATGGGCTGAGGGACCAGGGTTCAGTGCAGGCTGGAGATGGGCTGAGGGACCAGGGTTCAGTGCAGGCTGGAGATGGGCTGAGGGACCAGGAGGGCTTATGGTTACTCAAAGGATGGGTACACCAGGAGCATGAGTGCAACAGCACAGGGGAAAGTGTGGCATGAGGGATGTCCCTCTAATGATCTCTCCTTTGTCCCTCCAGGGAGACCCTGGAATTCAAGGCTACCATGGCCGGAAGGTAAGGAGTGGGGAGAGGACCCAGCTTCCCCAATGGTCACCATGGAGGGCTTCACAGGGTGGGGGTTTGGTGATTCACAGTATGTGTTTGTGCACACACGTCTCAGTGTGTTGATAATTGATCCAAGTGGGGCTGGTGTCTTCACTCTGAGGGGGGGGGAGTACCGGCAGTAGGGCCTTGGGTCAGTCTGGCGCACAACTGATAGATCACAGATCCGGAAAGGGTGGCCCACGTTGGGCACAGCTACATTCTGAAGCTGGTAGGAACGTGGTGGGGTCTCTGCCCGGACTCCTGCACCAACAGCTCTGGTAAAGCAGACTGTGCAGAACATGCCCGGAGCGCAGTGCTGTGTGGCTCCAAGGAGCAGAGGCTAATTTCTGGTTGGAGGACTTTGGGGTGTGAGCTCAGCCCTGGCCGGTGAAGAAATGTGGGACCATCTGTTATCCATCGCTGTGCAACCCCCAAGTCCGCCGCCGCCACCACAATCATCCTGGCTTACAACGGTGACTTGCTTGTGGGGGGTTGACATCACATGGTCTATGGAGAGCCTGTAGGAGCCCAAATGGGCTCATGCATGGGTTGGGTGGTTGGGGCTGGCTGTGGGTTGGATGGGGGTGGGGGTGCTTCTTCTCTCTGTGGCCTCTCAACCCCGGGAGGCTCGACAGGCTTCCCTAGCGTGTAGCAGGCCCAGGGCGCGAGCCTTATTCCAGCACCCATTCGCATCCATTTTTGTTTGTGTCATGTTGGCTACAGCAAGCCCTACCCAGAGAAGTCATGGGAGCCAGCAAAGTGCAAAGGCTATGTTTTCGGTGTAAGTGGGCCACAGACTTGTGACTTGTCAACCAGCAAATGTGGAGGGAAATGGTGTTTTAGGTAGAAAAGGAGTCTGGGCAGAGGCCCAGAGGAAGGTCACTGAACGAGCTAGGCCAGGCCCAGTGGCCACCATATTGATTCCTGCTCAGGCTGATACCCGTGTCCAAGGAGCGTGGAGCTCCACGGGGCTCTGCTGTCAGACCCCACAGGGTGGCCCCAACCTCACTTGTTGGTCTGTTTGATGACTTGACATTTGGGGGGGGGGGCAGTTATACATATTTACCTTTTGAGTTCTTTTAGTACTGAACAGTGGCTATGGGTCCTGCTCGGGGCACTATGTGAGCATCCTGTCAGGCTGCTGGCCCTGTTCCCCGTCAGGCAGCATCCAGTGCCCCCGCTGCAGCCTTTGCCTCCTCAGCTTTGCCTGCAATAAACCCTGGCCCTCGGGTCCTAGACAGAAGGTGACTTAAAGGAACACGGTCGTCACAGGTGATCTTGTTCCTTTTATTATTTTAGCTGACAGTGAAGGGGTTAAGTTTCAAGAGTATCTTGAAAGGGTATCTCAGGACATCAGCTCTGTGGGGGGTGGGGGAGGGGGGAGTCCTGAGGTCTCTGTCAGCTCAAAAAGTTAGGGGTTTCCTTTTCTTTTCTTTTCTTTTCTTTGTTTAAAGAATTTTATATGGTGGGGACGGGTCTTCATGATGCGGGGTTCCATCTAGTGCTCCTGCTCTCAGGATGGTGACACCCCCGAGAGTTTCCAATGGCTGCTACTTTGAAAATGGATTTCCAAGATCTTCCGAGACACCCCTAGGTGGGCTTGAACCCCCAACCTTGTGGTCAGCAGCAGAGCCTGTTAACCCTTGGTGCCGCCTGGGGACCCTGCAGTGACGATAAAGAGTCAATAAGTGGGCAGGCTGCTTCAGAGTCTAGCCGTGCTCTGGAAGCCTCCCAGGGCCACCTGCAGCATCTTTCTCCTACAGATCGGTGGGCGGGCTCGAACCGCCCACCCTGGGCTCTGCAGCTGAGTGCCCGTGCTCCTCCACACTCCCCACCGTCAGAGAATGACCAGTAGACTAGCAGTCATCACTCACCGACCCCCAGTATCTGTAACCCGAAACCCCGACCCGCAAGCAGACTGATGGTCTGTGGTTAGCAAGCGGGGAAGCTGAGGCATTCCAGGTCCCTGGGCTCAGAAGCGGCAGAGCAGGAGTTCAAGTCCAGGTCTGGGCAGCTCTGGGTCCAAGCCTCCCATGACCTCACACCCCTCCCATACTCTAATCCTGGCTTGGGGGTGCAGGCGGAGGATCAAGGAAGGATACAGGGAAGACAGACCCCAGCAAGACAGAGAGGCCGGGGCGGGGGCAGGGAGGGCGGAAGGGCACATTCCTTGCTCCTCACTCTCATCAGGCGGGCGGCGCTGTCACCTTGATGTTTGATGGGAGCCTGGGATGGGATGGGGACTGAGGCAGTGCTGAGACCTCTTTAATTATTTCTGCCTAAACTGAGAAGCCTGAATTGTGTCAGGAAATAGGAATTACAGCCCCCCCCCCCCCCCCCCCCCCCCCACCTTCCCCCGGGTTGTCCCTGCCCACTCACACAGACTCAGCCTGTTTCCTACCTTCTGGTTCAGCAGAGGCCAGCAGCTTTGCACTTCCTGGCTGTAAAGATGTGGCAAGGTCAGCAGGTGCCCCAGGGGTCATGGCGGTGCCCAGGGCTGGGCATCCACTCCGGGCTGGACATCTGTTCTGTAGGGCCAGCCAGGAGCCTGGTACATCCAGGGAGAGGCCTGTGGGACTTCGAGGCTGCGCTCCTGGGGGCGAAGGCTGGAGCGTCTTGCGGGTGGCAGGGCTGGTCCTCGGATGTGGCGATGAAGTCTGGATTGTGGGGAGAGCCATTCACCCGTGGCCGAATGGAGTCCCAGAGAAAGCCAGCATGCTCCTGCTGGCAGAGCAGCCAGGCAGGGAGGTTTGCCCTGGGGTGAGGAGCCCTGTGGAGGGGAGGCGGGGGGCGGGGGGGGATGCCTTTTGCACGGCTGAGCGTGGCCTAGGGCCGATGGAACCTCACACAGAAAGCATTTGCAGCTCTGTGAGAGGGAGCAAGCGCCCCGTCCCCAGAGGTATTCAAGGAGGTGACTTAAGAGGCTCTTCTGTACCAGATAGAAGACTGGCTCTAAATTCCTTCCGGCATCTTAGGGACACACACCGTTGGTGAGGGGTTTGTTTTGGGAGGCCTGGCTTCCTGAGGCTATTGTTCACCTCGCTTCACCCACACACCAGACCTGTCTACCTGTCTCCACTGTTGGGGCACAGGAGGAACCCAAGGACTCCTCCCTAACCCACCTCCCACTGCCAGGCTACCGCAGAGAGGTCTCAGGAGGTCTGCCAGGTATCGCCTGAGTGTGGGAGACTTCAAAGAAGCTGGCGATTAGCAGAGGTCACAGAGGAAATGACACTGCTCCCCTTTCCCCAGGCCTGCAGCAGACCAAGGCAGCCCACCGCTAGACTTGCAGAGAGATCCCATGTGGGCAGCAGGGCAGGGCGCTGGGGTTGGTATATTTAGGGCGTTCGTATGGGAAAGGGAAAATCTTTCAACGCAGAGTCAGAAGACATGGCCTAGAGGGGCACAGACTGAGTTACAGGACAGCAAGGATGCTGGTTCCAGGAAACTGTCTGGGGCATGCCTGGGAGGACTGGTTGTTGACCAGCGCTGTGGAGAGGCTGGGTGAGAGGCACAGGAACAAGGAACAAGGGTGGAACTCAGAGGAATGAGTGTGGGTGCTGAGGCAGCAGCGGAGGAAGCCACCAAGCGACGTATTGCAGGGACACTTTGAGTTGAGACAAGGGCATCCGCTGCCCTCCAGGGCAGGGTAGAATAATTCAGGGACCTGCTTCATGTGCTTCAGGGCTTGGAGAGCAGCTGCCAGGGCCGAACCCCCTGGATCCCCTACAGGAGGCCTGCCTCCCAGCTCCAGGGGGACTGGACTCTCAGCAAGCATGTTTCTGGACATGATTTATTTCATCAGCCAGTATCACCTCCACCCCTGTCAGCTGGTCCAGGCCTAGCATTCTCATCAAGGCCAGCCCAACCAGACAGGCTTCTAAAACCACCTGGCCCAACCTAGGACCAGACGGCGCCAGGTGGCCCCACGCCCACCCAGGGCTGCCCCTCCTGCCTAGACCCTGCCAGCATTATGCACCTGGTAGGTACCTATTTGGTCTGATGCCTGGCCGGGTCTCCTTGTGAGCGGCGACGTGTGTTTAAGTCATGACAGCACCAGCTCTGCTCCGTGAGCCTTAGCTGGCTGGGCAGGAAGCATTGGGGCTGCATGTCGGGCCTGTGGTCCAGACCAGAGGAGGACACCACACAGCTCTTGTGGCTCAGGGGTCTGTCTGTGAGCAGGGCCTCCCCCACCCAGGAGATCCAGGGAGGCCTGCGGCTGATGGCAGAGTCCTGGGGTCAGCTGGTGCCCTCCTGCCCATCTCTCCTCCTCCTCCACCTCCTCCCACTTCTCCTCGGCCACGCTGGCCCTTCTCCTTTCCCCCTTCTCCATCCTCCCGAAAAAGGACAGGAGAAGCTAGCTCTCCTGCTAGTCAGGGCAGGAGCCCACGTGGCCGGCTTCCTTCTGTGCATGACACCCCTCTCATCACCACGTGACCCGCCGAGGGCCTGGGCGGGGCCAGTGTCATCTTCTCCCCTGTTGGCAGGTGAGCAGACTGTGGTTCAGGGGCTCTTTCCCTCAAGGTCTGCAGCTAGGACGTCACAAGAGTGTAACCCGGGAGCTCAACACCAGAGAGAAGGTCTGGCCACTGTACTCTCTGTGTCTCAGGACCCCAGACCCACTGCAAGGGGTCGATTCAACTTATGGCCACCCTCTAAGGCAGAACTGGAACTGTTCCTGAGGGTTTCTGAGACGGTCAACTTTATGGGAACCGACAGCCTCCTCTTTTTCCCTCAGAGTGACTGGTGGGTTTGAACCCTTGACCTGTGGTTGGCGGCCTAACCCACAGTGCCTCCAGGGTTCCTTCTAAGGAGCCCAGGGACCCATGAGTTCTGCTCAGCCACCAACCCCTTGTCCTGGGCAGGGAGGAAGGACCTGTTTTCCTTTGCTGGCTGGATTGGAGGCTTGCTCTCACTTCTTGGGGGGCTCTCAGAGCAGTGTGGAGAGCCTAAAGCTGAGTTCCTGTGTGGTGTAGCCTGGAGCGGAAGAACAATAGATGGGAGGAATGTTGCTGACTCTGCCAGAATGATTCCCCAGGAAGCTGGGGGTGGGGGGGTGGGAAGGGGGAGGTGGTGCCAGGATCCCCTCCGACTTTAGATTGCAGCCTGTCCCCCACCTTCCACCACAGCTTTTCCTAAAATCTTCCCATACCCTGGTTTCCAGAGGCCCCGCCTGGCAAGTGGGTGTCCCTGTAGGTGTGGCAGTATGCCCCAGGCAATGGAGGCCTCCTGCTGTAATCCCAGGGAATCCCCGTGTGGCCGGGCAGACCCCTGAAGTGACAGCAGGGCAAGGGACTAGGGCCCAGGCCCCAGCTCTGAGGCCTGGTAAGGGCGGGAGGGCCTCCAGCCCCGCCATGTGTTCTCTGAGCCCCTCTTTCCTGCACGCCCAAACCCACAGATTAATTAGAGTTGGGTTTTCTCTTTGGAAAGAACTACGGAAATCAGCCCATCTCCATCGGAGATGTAAGCCGGCTGCCTGTCCAAAGCCCTGCGTTCTGAAAGTACCCTTGCAGCAGCCTCTCTCCCTTACTGAGCCCAGCATGCTGGGCATGATTCTGGCCTTCCTGGGTAGACACTGGCTGTGAGGTCAAAGCAGGAACCAGGCTGCTTGCTTCCAGGAAGGGAAGTAAGTACTTGAGGGGGGAGGGGAGAGGGCATTATCCCTCCTTTTCCTCCTCCTCCTCCTCCTCCTCCTCTGACTTTGCCAGCCCAAGCAAGGGCCCTGGTCCAGACATGAGGCCTGAGCTGCCCGCTGGCCTCCTCCCCTGCAGAGAACAAAGAATGTGTGTGCAGAGCTGCAGGCAGCCCAGGGCCCCTCCCCACCCAGACTTGGCTGCAGCAAGGCTCAGCCTGTTCGCAAGACCTCCTCCAAGCAAGCTGCTCATGTCCACCCAGTTCCCTGGCCTGACCTGGGCTCGCCTAGAAGGCCCCTGCCAGCTCCTCTCAGACTGCATCTTGCTGCCAGCTCCCTGCCTGGTTTGCATGGCAACAGCAGAGGACCACCTGACAGGCCAGTCCTGTAGGATGAGCTCATGGGGGGCTGTGCTTCGGGGAACCCACGTCCTATCCTGTCACCCCCACGGAGGGTATGGCTTCTTGTATAGACACTGGGACAGAGGAGAGCGCCCACTGACAGCTCTGTGCAAGGCCCAGATGTCCTGGGGCAAACCCATTCTTAGCCTCCGGCCCCAGCCCATAGTAACTGGGACCCACTTCGCCTGGGCTGGAAGTGGGGGTCGGGTCTTGGCACCCAAAGGCCTGTCCTCCACAGGTGGGTGGGTGGACTGGGCACTGGCCTGGGACTGGCCGCCTCTGACATTTATCTTCTGAGCAACTGAGGTGGGACCCTTCATACCTGAGCACCTGGTATCCCACCCGCAGAATATCCAGCTCACATGGCTCAGAGGGGCCCCTGCTGGAGAAAGCAGGAAAAGCAGAGACGGGGTAGCCTGGGTCCTGCAGGTACAAGTGCAGGTCTCAGAGATAAGAGACGGGAAGGAGACCTCAAACCAAACTCACTACCCTCTGGTCGATGCCGACTCATCGTGAGCCTCAAGGACAGGGGAGGAGTTTCTAAGATGAACTCTTCACGGCAGTAGGACTTCCTCCCACAGAACAGGGGGTGGTCTCGAACCGCTGACCTTGCAGTTAGCAGTCCAACTTGCATTGATGACCAGTTTGAAGCTTTCAGCCAGGAAGAATGGAGCGGGAACGGGGTCTCGGGAGAACTTCACCACAGGAGGAATCGTTCTCCAAGCAGAAGCACGCTCCTTGCCCCTTTGGCCATAGGCCCAGGCAGCCTACCAGCAAGCGCCTGTCTGCCGGCCACCAGCAACCAGGAGTCCCAGTCAATGGCTCTGCCCCTCTCGCCTCACTTGCCCAGGGCTGATGTCTTCTGGCAGATGAGAAGCCCAGTTGCCCAGTTCAGAGGGCGGGCGGGGGACAGACCCGTGTAGACAAGCCCTGGGAGAAAGAGATCAATGAGGTGGAGAGAATGGACAGGATGGGGTCAAGGGAGGCCGGAAGGGGGCCACCAAGGTCTCCTCGGTCACTGGAGGAATTAAGAGGCCTAACTAACCCAGAGGGAAGAGAAGGGGCGAAGGTCAGCGTCCTAATGAGAAGGCCTCCCTGCCAGGCGGCTCCAAGGAGCCGGATTTCCCCAATGCATCCTTCCTTTTCCTACCCAAGCCGACGTGGGATAAAGTCAACCCCAATTAGCCAGGCACGAGCCCCGGCTGTTCAGAAGCCAGCTCTGCCCTCCTCCCCTGCAGACGATGAGCCGGACCATGTGTTAGGCCGAGTCGACTAGAGAAACCGCTCCAGGGACACTCGTAGATGTGTAAGCAGGAGCTTTCTATCAAGAAGTAGTTATCCATCTAGAAAACATGCCAGCCCAGCCCAACTCAAGTCTGCAAGTCTGAGACTAGAAAGCCACGCCCACAAGGAGACACCATCAGGTCGTGTGTGTGTGTGTGTGTGTGTGTGTGACCTGATGGACAGGCGAGACTCCACCCCTACGCTTTCAGCCATCCTCAAGGTGACGAGATTATGCAACTGCCACAAACTCCGGTTTGCAAGGTGAGCAGTTCAAAACCACCAGTCACTCCTCGGGAGAAACTGGGGCTTCCTCCTCTCGGCAACAGGGACGGTCTCAGCTTCTCACAGGCTCGGTTCTACCCTGCCCAACAGGGTCACTCTGAGTCCACGTCCACTCCATGGCCATGAGCGAGGTCCCCTGTGGAAGTGTCTGCTGCCACCCCTCAGTGGGTAGGGAGAGGCTAGTTCCCCACCCCCACCCCAAAGTTGAATTTTGACCCAGAACTAAAACCCTGGCCCCCATCACGCCCACTTCTGGAGCTTCCAACAGATCGAAATGGCACCTCTGTGACTTTAGGCCCCTGTCGCTCCCGCAGCTGCGCCCTGCAAGTGAGCCCCGTGGACCTGGTCTCATGGCCTCGTTTTAAGTCTTGGAGCCTGGGCTCAGGGTGGGAACGTGGCCTCTCCGTAGGCCGCACAGAGAGCATGCCTAACTTGTTCCGGCTCCCAGAGTAGAGGTGAGAAGGGCAGCCAGGACATTGGCAGGAAACTGAGGAAGAGAAGGACAGACAGGAAGCCTCTGACTGTCGGCAGCTCCCACACTGATCCCCCACCTGTGAGCCTCCCCTCCTCCAGCTCTGCCTGGGAGCAGAGTGGGTCCAGTTAGGTGGGGCTGCAGTGTGACCGAGCACCCGGCACCACCACGGCCCCAGTGCAGAGAGCGTCAGTCTCAATGGCTTGGACAGCTCCAGACCGCCTTAGCTGCGGACGCTGGACTTCAGATGCGATCCTCTGGCGCTCTCTGCTGGCCACAGAGCAGGCCTGCGCTTGCCGGCAACGTGGCCTGTGAAGAACCCAGCCCTGAGCAGCAATGCCCTCACCCCACAGAGGGTGTTTGCTGGCAGCAGACGGAGCGCCAGCCCCTCTCCTCTGTGAGTTGGAATGAGTCAAAGGAAATAGGCAATGGACCCGTGTTCAAGTCCTCGCTCTGCCTCTTCCAAGCTCCGTGACCTTGGCTATCGACCCGGTCTGTGTGAGCCAGTCTGCCGAGGAACAGGAAGGACACACAAAGCAGAGGTGGGAGGCAGGCAGGATGGGATGGGCTGCGGCCAGAGCTGTGACTGGCCCAGCCTGTCTCTGCTTTGTCCCGGAGGATTCCCCCCAAAACCCCAAGGCTGGCTCAGGTCTGGAGCCCTAGCTTGTCTCCTGTGGGGTGACCCCTTAGTCCAGTTCCGTCACCCAGCTTGGGGCCCAGGGGGTGCTGGTGGGGTTTGGCAAGGGAAGCCTTTGGCCCTTTGGAGCCTTTTGCAGCATTAAGAGACCTGGCCCAAAGAGGATGGGAAAGCCCTCCTGGGCAGGCGTGAGTCCGGGATGCAGATGGCAGGTGGGGGGAGGAGCGGGGAAGCCCCTGCAGTGGGGAACCAGTGTTCGGTGCCACTAACTGAAAGCTCAGGGCTTAAACCCTCTGGCCACGCTGTGGGAGAACGATGAGGCTGTCGGTCCAGAAACCCTGTCTAATGAGCTCGGCGGGGTGGGTTTGGACTGCCGGTTTACTGTCCTGTAACCCTAAGCCTCTTAAACGGAGGGTGGTGAATGTGGGGGTCTTAAGAAGTTGCGCAGCAGTACGTTTCCTGACAGTGCAATGAGCCAGGGAGGCCGGAGGGGTGTGTGTGTGTGTGTGTTTGTGTGTACTCGTGTGCATACAGGACCGCTGGCCTCACCTCCACGCCCCCCCCCCCCCCCCCCCCCCCCCCCCCCCCCCCCCCCCCCCCCCCCCCCCCCCCCCCAGCCCATGAGGCACTCAATCTGTTCCCGTCTCACCATTACCTTTCTTCCCTCCTCCAGGGAGAGCGGGGCATGCCGGGGATGCCGGGCAAGCATGGACCCAAGGTAGCCGCCCCCAGCCCTGAGCAGCGCCTGGAAGCCTCCCATCACCCCCTCCTCCCTCACCCTCCCTCAGCTTGGCACGCCCTCCCTCTTCACGGCCTCCCGGGTCCACCCCTGCCCACCACAAGGCCTACCAGGCGCCCCGGAGTGGCTGGCCTCGTCCTGGCAGGCCTTCTCTCCAGCAAAGAGACTCCGCTCTGGCTGCAGTCTGAGCCCCAGGCGGGAGCGGAGACACCCCAGGTCATGTCGTGGGAGGGTTTACTGAGTGGTGCTTTGGGCACGTCTTCCTCAAAGTACAGGGTCTTGGGCTGATCTGGAAGTGGGGTTCACTCAGCCCTCAAGAATAGAGGGGGGCTAGCCCCATGCTCACATCCCGGGTGTCTTGTATTGGGAGAAGCCAGCCGCGTTGTTTGTGCTGTCTGCTATTCATCCCCTCCAACTCCCCTCCCTGCCTGTTTCAGACTCCAGTCGAGTGCCCCCGTTCTGCCCCAGGGGGAGCTCCATCCACCACCCAGGGACCCTCCTCCGAGTGGGTGGGGGGGCAGGCTGCCCAGGAAAGCAGCATGAAGGACAGTAAAAACTGCTCCCCAGCCAGCCCTGGCACCCGCTGTGAGGCTTTGGGGGCTGGTGTGCAGTCAGACGGGGGGTCGCTCCAGGTCTCCCCCAGACAGCAAACCTGTGCCTTTCTCTCTGCCAGGGGGCACCCGGTATCGCTGTGGCTGGAATGAAGGTCAGTTGGCCGTCGCAGGGCTGGCGGGGAGGGGCCGGGGAGGGCGGAGGTGGCCAGACAGGATCAGGAAACACTGTTCTTCAAGCAACCTCGAGTCGAGACACCCAACCTGGAAAATGAGTCCATGTGCAGGAAAGCAGCAAACTGTACGAGCCTCGACGTAAGAGCTCGCCAGCCGGCCGGCCGTGCAGAAAGACTGGCCAGAGCAGGCCCAGACACTCGGAGCTGCGCGCTTCCCACGCCCCTCCCTCCCCTGAACTCCCTCCCCACTGCCCGGCAGACAAGCAAGGACACCCCAGAAGCACGAGGAACGGGTCCACCAGAGAACTCTAGGTCCATGGCACACGCCTAGCCGACCTCCCAGAGTGGAACGCTGTGCACACTCACAGCCTATCCCCCCTCCCCCCCACCCCTGAGCCGGGCCCTCTGCCCAGCTCAGGCAGCAGCGAGGCGTCCTCACTCCACCACCCCCTTTGATTCATTCAGTACGTCTCATCTTGACTGTCTGCCAAGTGCTGGCCTGGGACTTGGAGACACGTGGCGTGACAGCTTGGAACGGCCGGGTCCTGTCCTCCGGGAAGAGACTGCTCTTTGGAGGGAAAGCTACGCTGTTCTCCCAGCCTGGTGCCAGTCTTTCTGTCAGACAAGGGCCCTCGGGGAGGCAAGCCCCCAGGGGGACATGGAAGCTTCCGAGGGCCAGCAGCTCAGGGGAGGGGGTGGAGGGAAGGGTCTCTGGCCAAGAGCTGACGCTTCACTTTCCCAGAATGCTTTGCCTGGGCTCAGCCCCACTTCTCTTCTTTTCCTCAACCTTCCACTTCTCCCCTTTTGGATATTGTTTTTGTTTTTGTTTGGGGGGGGTGGGACATCACTGTCTCTGGTGGTCGTGGCTGCTCCTGAGAGCCGCCGCTGGATTTGAACCGCCAACCCGCGGGCCTCAGTCCCACACTCAACCACTTATGCCACCGGGGCTCAGCCCCTTGGCTATTGTTTTTTTAAAGACAATATTCTATAGCAGTCTGCAATATATATACATATATATATATAATATTGTATTACATTTTTGGTAGAAGTTGGCACAAGTTAGTTCCCTGCAGGCTTCCACAGCGATTGATCAGTGGCCTTAGTGGCATTTTTCGGGACGCATCAACGTTCTCTTCCCTTGTATTTCGGGGGCTTTATTACCACCCACCCATCTGCTTGGTTCTTCATTCCCCTGTCTGCCCACCTTCTCACCTTTGCCATGGCCTGCATGTTGGCCTTTCAGAGACACACCACTGGCTGTCTAGTGGCAAATCCAATCCAACGAGTAGATATCCTTTCTTTCATTTGTCACTGTGTTTCTGATGAAGAGGTGGCATACACACCCCTCGGGGCACCGTTTGGGCTCAGGGCTTAATAAGCATCTCAAGGTGATAGCCTCCAGGTGCCCTCTGTTCTCAGGTCAGCCGGTCAATCTGGGTGTTTTCTAAAAATTTGAATTTTCTTCTGCATTTTTCTCCTGTTCTCGCCAGGGTCATTTTTTGTGACCTCTCTCGGATCTGTGAGTGGGAGAATGGGGCACCCTCTGCTTCTCCTGGTCTCAGGATCTTCTGTAGGGCATTGGCCTCAGAGACTTGTTTCTGCAGAGATTTTGGTTCGCCTCTCACTCTTTCAACCCTAATGAATACAGACTAATAGTTGTATCTTCTAAAAAAAAAAAACCCTCACTGTTACCAAATTAGTTCTGACCCCTACTGATCCTACAAGACAAGGCTGAACAGCCTCTGTAGGTCTCAAGACTGTAGTTACTAGACTGAAACTCATTACAGGAGCAGAACGCCTCATCTTTCTCCCTTGAAGTGGCTGATGGTTTCAAACTACTGACCTTACGGTTAGCAGGCCCGTACGTAGCCCACTACACCAGGCTCTGAGGTGTAATCTTCAATGATCCTGTTAAGACCCTGGATGCTGCTCGCTTCACTAGGGTGCAGAACATGAACTTGGTGAATTATAACATGCCAACTGATTGAGTTGTCTCATGAGACTTTGACCCTGTGTTCAAACCTGGAGAACCAAGCTCAAGAGGTGCTTGGTTAAGTCTGCAAAACCTATGTAGTGTCTTCAACGACTATTTGGAACAAGACACATGTATCTGGATGTATAGGTACCTATAGACAGGACGCAGTAGGTTCTGTACGAAGCTGCTGAACTGCAAGGTCTGCTGCTCTAAACCACGCACTGCTCCTCAGCTGAAGATGAGGCTGTCTACTCCCGCCCGTAAAGAGTTAGTCTCAGGGAGGCGTAGGGGTCGTCCTAAGCTATCCCACAGGATTGCTGTGTCAGATTCACCTTTATGGCCATTCATTTTTGAGTGATCTGTCCATAGATACAAGAGCCATAGCAACTGTATGTGTAACCTTTACCTGCCTATATGTGAATATAGTGATTCTTTTCCTTCTTCTTTGCCTGATTTTTTTCCCCACTCATAGGGTGAGCCGGGAACCCCAGGAGCCAAGGTACTGTGGCATGGGGACTGCTGTGGGTACAGCCAGCAAGAATGGGTGGGGGAGGGGAGACTGCTGTTGCTGTGCTCCAGGGGGCCCTGAGGCGGCTGGCTGGACCTGGAGCCTGGGCTGAGTAGAGAGGGGCTCTCCAACGAGGGACCTGCTTGCCGGGAACACACTACGAATGCCTTCCCTGAAGTCTTATTTTAAAAAAAAAAAATGATTACCGGGTTCCTACAGCAGGCCTTTGGGCACTTTGGGGATGGGATGCTCTAAGCATAAATGTGGCCTTGGTAGCATTTCCAAGACCGACGGAACTGGGCATTCTTTTTGCGTGCACGCCCTTGGTGGGCAGCCCGGGCGCAGGCTCGCTCACGGCCGCGCAGCGCGTGTCCGCTCCCAAGTCCCCGCTTCTCCGACTGCGTCCGCTGCACCACCAACGCGCCTAGGAGCGGGCGGTCGACAGAAAGCTTGTCTGTGACAGAAGCAGCACCGAGAGACCTGGATTCTAGGTCTGCTTTGCCAATAACTCACGGAGGGATAGTCTGTGTCACCAACCGCTTGTGGCCTCAGTGGCTGCCCCTACCTAACTGGGTAGCAGTGTGGGGGGTGGAGAAAAGAGGAGAGTCAGGGAGAGGAGAGGGGGGCTCAACTCCTGTATATCTAAGGGACTCAGAAGGAAAGCTGGAGCTCCTTGGTCAAGGGAGAAGCTGATTGACAGAGCCAGGTTCACAAAACCTTCCCACAAAGGGCCAGTTCTGCTGAGTGAGTTTTCCGCCCCTGCCTCGGGGCAGGGAAGAGGAATGGGCAGGAGAGACAAGGTAGACCATGACCCCGAGCCATGTCATGGCCACTTGTAGTGACCCTCTGGGACTCAACAGACCAGCCCTGAGAGTTCCCAAGGCTGTGCCTCTTTATGGAGCAGAGTCCCTCTCCGTCCCAGGAACAACTGGTGGTCTTAAACCGCTGACCTTACAGATCACAGGCCAAGGTGAAGTCCCCAGAGTGCCAGGGCTCCTAGACTCTAGACACATGGAGGAGAGTGGGGGGAATCCAGGGCAGTTTCCCCCAACGACGAGCTGTCTGGACTGTCCAACCTCTCCCCAGGACACCGCCCAAAGAGGCTGGAGGTTGATGGCCTCCCTTATGATCAGTGCCCTTGCCTGGCGTGAGTGAGATGGAAAACAGTATCAGCCGTCTCTGCTCAGGGGCTCCCACATGGTGCAGGGAGAGATGCGGTCCCCCCATCTGTGGACGGATGGCCCTGGGAGGCAGGGCAAAGGCCACGGGCAGCCAGCGGTGGTGTGGCTAGAACCTCCCTGGAGAAGTCCCTCCGGATAACATGCTGTTTGTGTTGCCCCGCAGGGTGACACGGGAGCAGTGGGCCCCCCTGGGCTAGCTGGCCTCCTGGGACAGAAGGTAGGAAAGTCTGCCCTCTGGGTTGGGTCCCCTCTTCAGCCCTGTACCCTCACTCAGCCCCCAAGTTGACTGGATGGTTCCCTGAGACTGCAGAGAGAGGCTGCTGGGTTCTGTTGGGGCAGGGAGAGAGGTTTCGCAAGTCCCCAGAGTGTCCACCTGAACTACCAGGAACTACCACCCGGTCAGACTCTTGCCCACCTCCAACCTGCCACCCAGGACCCTCACTCCAGCAAACAGTTCAGCGGCAGTAAAAGCACATCTTTGTTCACCCGTGGCCATCTGGCTACTCTCTGGGTGTTAGATCATTTGCGCCTCTCAGAAAGTGTGTGTGTGTGTGTGTGTGTGTGTGTGTGTGTGTGTGTGTGTTTCCCAGAGCAGAGCTCTGGAGATAAATTGGTTAGGCACTCACCTGCTAACTGAAATGTTAAAGCCCATCAGAGGAACTCACCCCAGACAAAAAGCAGGGGGAGAGAGGGGTGTGTGGAAGAGAGAGGCTGCCCTACAGCCGGGACAAGAAAACACAGGCTCCCTAACAAGGCTGACTCAGCAATAACTCTACTTCCCACCCCAGGGAGAGAAAGGCAGTGCTGGCAACGCCATTGGAGGAGGTCAAGGGGAGCCTGGCCCCCCGGGGCTTCCAGGGCCCCCAGGGCCAAAGGTGAGTCTTCCCCGGAGATCAGCACCCAAGGGAGACATTTGCTTGTGACCTTCTGCCTCAGACCATTCTCAGAAACTTAATGTCCAGAATGCTTCTCCTATGGCCTACCCGGCCAAGGGTGTAGGACTCCAGTCGATGGAGTGGTGTTAGTAAAAATCAGCAGAGAAGCTGAGCCCTGGCGGCGCAGTGGCTATGTGCAGGACGCAGTCCACAGGGTTGACGGTTCAAATCCAGCAACAGCTCTCCAGGAACCTAGCTGGGGTTCCTACTCCCACCAGGGCAGTGATGTGGGAGAAAAAAAATCAGCAGAGAGAGGGAGACAGCAGTCCAAAGACATTAAGTACTAGAACTATTCACAGCAAAACCATGTGTCACCCAACCCCCTCCTTAAGCATCTGCCTGAGCTGCCCTGCATAGCCTCACTCCATCCCTCTCTTCCTCCCCAGGGAGAAGCTGGTGTTGACGGGCAGGCTGGCCCCCAGGGATGGCAAGGAGACAAGGTACACATGTCTCTAGGTCGCAGGAACTGTGGGATCTGGGTCAGCTTGGAGGCTCAAGCTCTTGAGAAAGAAAAGCAGTCTGAGGCCGAGTCTGATCCAGACACGGGGGCAATGCCCACTGGCCCCTCCATGCCTGACTGGCTCGGCCTTTGATCAGCCCCCCCCCACCCCCCGGGACAGCAGTCACACAAAAACCTGCTTCCCAAGCCCCACTGCACCCCTGAGCTCTCGCTTGTCTCCAAGTGTAGTCCTCGCAGAGATAGGGAACTGAGATGCTGTGTCAGGAGGCCCAAGCGGCAGGCAGCTGGGCATGGCCGTGGCCTAACTCTCCATGAGCCGAATTGTACCACAGAGCTCACTTTTCCCTTGTGTTTATTTTCCTTCTTGATTTAATAAAACAAAAGCAAGGAAAGGTTTTCGACTTCAACCTTAGCAACTGGTAGTGTGATTTGTTCTTTGAAGTGTCCACCGCTATTTCATTTCTTCTAGAATGTTCTGTCATGTGGTCCACAGGAGCAGAGCTTACCTCCCCACCCGTGTCCCCAGTAGCCTGCAGGCTGGGTCTTTCACAAGCAGAGGGGAGCCCCAAAGAGCAGCACAGGTCTTCATGCGCCTTACCCTTCACCTAGGCAAATACGCCCTCTGGCTTTGCCCTGGACGCTTGAGCAGGACGGAAATAAAAGAGAGGCAAAGCGTCTGCTGCCACAGGTGTTGCTCTGAGGCCTGGGCAGAGGTGGCCAGACAGTGGCATGTGCGGCCAGCAGCAGGCAGCACAAGGCAGAAGGGATCAGAGGGAGATTGGAGTGGGCAGGTGTCCAGAGGCCGCTTCCTGGAGGGGCTGAGCCCTGCTGTCCTGTCATGGACGGGGTGCCCTCCTGTGTCCTCAGCCTGAGGCAGAGAGCTCCAGCCCCCTCTGCAGTCCCTGATGCATCACCCAGCTAGGGACATCAGTGTGTGACCCAGCTCTGTCCCCATTCACTCCAATGTTGTCATGCCACAGGGGGAGCCTGGAGCGGCTGGAGAACAGGGACCCGCTGGCCCCAAGGTATGTGCCTCTCCCCCCAGAGTTGCACTGGGACGCGCTCCCACCCACTCACCCTGAGCCACAGGAAGCCCTGGGCCCTCCGCATGGCGGGAAAGGAAGAGCACTCCCCAAGCAGTGAGAGGTCAGGATTGCACTCAGTCTTCTTCCCGTGTCTGTCCAGCCAGACGGAGACTCGCTGTCATTGGTCTAGAATCCCTAGAGGGCTCCGGTGCTCTGAAGTCACCTGGGCAGCCAGGTGCAGTCGGTGGTGATGCCTCCTTGCCCCCTGGGATAGGGCACAGGCGGCCCTTGCCCTAAACCCCACCCCCGGGCTTGAGACCTCACTTGTCTTGCAGGGCTCCAAGGGAGAACCAGGGAAAGGGGAGATGGTGGACTACCACGGAAACATCAACGACGCTCTCCAGGTGCGTGGGGTCTAACCCACAGACTAGTGGCCCAAAGGCCTGCGGGGCCAATGGCGTACTAGGGGGAGGGCTCATCACCTGGGAGGGATTTCCAGGAGAGAGATGCTCCCCTGGAAGAATCTTTCTCTCTTTTGGTCTCCCCCAGGGCAGTCTCAGGAGAGTGCGCGCACACACACACACACACACACACACACACACACACACACCATTCTTTAGCATTCAGTGGCCTGGTTCTCTCTCTGGGCACAGTTGGCCTGAGAGCCACAAGGGAGCCCCCAGCATGCCCAGGGAGTCCTGGTCCACCCATATACATGGTAGACTCTGCCTTTCCAAAATGCATCCCTTTAAAATCTATCCTCATATTTTAGGGCCATAAGCTAACAGCCCTTTGAATGTTGTTATCATTGGCATCGTATGCCATCAGGT
Source organism: Nesogale talazaci (assembly GCA_004026705.1). Classification (NCBI taxonomy): domain Eukaryota; kingdom Metazoa; phylum Chordata; class Mammalia; order Afrosoricida; family Tenrecidae; genus Nesogale; species Nesogale talazaci. The sequence continues at coordinate 25,442 of PVJH01026876.1, forward strand.
CAGCTCTGCCTGATAGCAGTGACCCAGTGTACGGCAGGATGAAACCCTGCCTGGCCCTCTGCCACCCTCCCATCAGTTCTCAGGTCCGAGCCCATGGCGGCAGCCACGCGTCCTCCCATCTCGTCGTTGTCACTGCCCCTCTCCAGGATTGGTCTTTCCCGCCAACATGTCCCAGGGCTTTAAAAGTAGGCTTCCTCCATGTCCACACTGCTGGTGGACTGAGCGGGGAGCTCCTTCTTAGATCTGTGCCTGGTGGGCTCTCCCGCAGCCCCCCTGGGCCTCCTCACTGGAGACCAGTGGAATCCTCAGCGCTGGCACCAGCAACACGACTACAGAAACACTCCAGACTTTACCAAATGGGGCTGAAAGAAAGTCACCCCAGGTTCAGAATCCTTCCTTCAAGAATTCTGCACGCGCGCGTGTGTGTGTGTGTAATTTGAATTTAAAATCGCACTCTTCCCTCGGATCGACTTCTGAGTGATCCAAGCTTTGAATGACACTGCATCTTCCTAAAGTTGGGGGCCACGTGGGAACCTTGCCTTGTGCTAGAGGGGGCGAGGACACGGGTGGGCCCCGCTAGGCCATGAGAAACATGGAGAGTAACACGAAGGGAGCATCGGCACTCCGTCGCAGGGCACACGGGCGGTGGGGGCACGCTGCGCTGCTAGCTGCAAGGGCAGAGGTTCAAACCGACAGCTGCTTTTCGGCAAGAAAGAATGCCGCAGAGGGTGGCTGTGAGTCGTAGTCAAGTCGATGGCAAGGAGTCGGGTTTGGGGCGAGCCTGTCCGAGAAGCCCCTCCAGGGCAGTGATCAGCCTGTAAAACCGTGGCAGCAGCTCTCTGTCTAGGAATGGCCTGGGGTAAAAAGGGGTGGTGTGGGGTGAGGGGCCATGGAGACCCACCTGAAAGGGTCTCGGAGGAGCAGTCTCAGCGGACACTTCACCTGGCAGAGGTGAGCTTCCAGGTGACAACTGACGGTGTGTTTGTTTTTAGGAAATCCGGACGCTGGCCTTGATGGTAAGTCTTCTTCTTCCTTGCTTCCCTCTGGCCACAGACAGGGTCTCTCGAGGGCAGCCTAGGGACCAGGGCTGGAGCTCTCCCCCAGCCTGCAGGCCCGGGTTGATGAGAGTCACTATACAGCCGGGCGTTCCAGTGACTGTAGAAATGCTAGGTCCTCATGACGACTGTTATGGAGCCCTGGTGGTGCAGTGGCTACACACTGGGCTGCAATCCACTTGGTCAGCACTTCAAAACCACCTCCAGCTCCCCGGGAGAAAGGCTGTGTTTTCTCCCTTCATAAACGCTTACAGCCTGGACAGCGCCGGGGCTCATTATGAACCAGCATCGACGTGATGGCAGTGAGTTTGAGTTGAGAATGACAAGCGCAGCTGTGCCTGGGCGGGGGCACAGTGAACGCACTCAGCTGCTAAGCCGAAGGCTGGAGAGTCAAGTCCCCTGGGAGGTTCTTTAAAAGAAATACTCGGGGGGCTGAGCCCCAGTGGCATAGTGGTTGTGTGCGGGACTACGGCCCACTGGGATGGAGGTTCAATTCCCGCTCACAAGGAGGCTGGGCCTCCTACCCCCACCACCAGGGCAGTGATGCCTAAAAAAAAAAAAAAGAAAGAAAGAAAAAGAAATACTCGGAAAAGCCACCCTAAACCCACGGGAGCAGAATTCTAGCCTCACACACCTGCGGTTACCAGCGGCCGAGGCCGTCTCCACATCCCCATGAGCCTGAATTTACTGGTTTTATTTATCAACAGGTTAGGAAACATGAAGGACAGAAGTCTGCCATTTTGAGTGTCTTTTTTTTTTCATAGCCTTCAGCTAATAAGAGCTATAAAACCAGTAGTGACACCTCCTTTTCCTCACCTCCCCCCACCACCCCCCACCCTAGAACCTAACTTTATCATCTGCACTAGAACAAGGCCTAGTTAGCACCACGCCTCCCAGCGGCCACCTCCCAGTGCATGGGTGGCCTTTCAGTGGCCACAGTGGGGCCTCATTCACCAGCTAGAGACGGGAGGGGAGAGCGCCAGGTTGTCATTTGATTTCATGTTTGGTTTCTCGTTTGGGCGGTTCCGGTGGCAAAGTGGTGAGGCGTTGGGCTTCCCACCACAAGGTCCACGGTTAGAAGCCACCAGCCGCTCCTCGGGAAAAAGACGGGGCTTTGTACTCCCGTGGAGAGGACGGCTTCCCCCCGCGCTGTGCTCCCTGTGAACCGGCATTGCCGTGAGGGAGACATGGGGAGGATGTGTCTGGGAACCACCCACCCTGTTGAATGACCCAATTCTTCCCCGGCTGCTGGGTAGGGCTCCCTTGTGTGTACAGAGTCCTGTAGCCGCTGGTTGTGGACATGCAAACAAATTCTTGCTGACGCCGTTCAATCCCCCCAGTTCTCCAAAGGTCTCAGGGAAGGGCAGATGTGTGTGCTTGGAGCCCCAGGAGTGCGCCCTCCCACCCCACTCCTCGAGGCCAGGAGAGGAAGAGCCTATTTCAGTCCAGCATCTCTGTCCTCCCATGCACCCCAATAAAGCCATTGTATCTCTTTCACATTGAGGGTTCCCCCCCCAGGTGCCTTGTGCTTTGCAAAGGAAAAAATGGTGTGAAAGCTCTGTTCTCCTTGAGCCAGGGTCCACGAGCCTCCCCTGTGGACAGGCCCCATTCTCGGTCCAAGAACTCTCCCATGTGCCTCTCTGTTCCCCCCTAGGGCCCCCCTGGTCTTCCCGGGCAAATCGGTCCACCTGGAGCTGCAGGGGCCCCAGGCCAGAAGGTAAGACTTGTCTTCATGGGGGAGGGAGCCACGTGAAGACCCCGCCCCTCAGCACGGGGACCAGGCTCGCCCTATCCTGGACTCTCGTCTTCCCACGGCCCTCTCCACAGGGTTCTTGCCTATGATCCTCCCTGATGCTTCCACACACGCCCTGCCCCCCCCCACCCCCCAGACACTGGCCTTCCCCCAGCTACGCCCTGTCACCCTTCCTGGCTTTTTGGACCCTGTAATTCACAGACCCCCTCCGATGTGGCAGATTTCAAAGCAGACCCCCCAACTGTGATCTCAATTCACCTCTGCCTGATCTCTATGCCTCCCCCACCTTCACCCCCTTTTTATATTCCCCACCTTACACACACAAACACACACACACACACACACACACACACACACCAATGGAAAGGAGCCTTGCGCTGTAGTGGTTGGGAGTCAGGTTGCTAACCACTAGGTCAGCAGTTCAAAACCACTCGCTGCTCCAAGGAAATCAATACGGTTTTCTACTCCCATAAAGAATTACAGTTCCAGGGCAGGTTGGCCTTGTCCTGCCAGGTCGCTCTGAGTCAGAATCCACCCATTGGCAGTGCATTGGTTGATCCAAAAGCCTGTGCCTTTGATCCAAAGCCTGGCTTTCCTATGCTCAAAGAGTGGGGTCGGCATTCAGTGGGGTAGGTCAGCCATTCCAACCCACCTTCTCTCCTCAGAAAAAGGAGGAGGTTTTCAGCTCCTGAAAAGACTTGCCATTTCAAGAACACAAAGAGGCACTACGCGCCGTTGTCCTGCTGGGTTGCAATGAATTGGAATCGACGTGTTGGCGTAGTTTGGGAGGTGGGGGGGGGGTTGCTTTGCTTGTTTGTCTATCCTGTACGCGAGACGCTCTGTGGGCACGGTAGTTCAAACCCACAGGCAGGAGGAGAGGGGGCAGTACACTTTGGTGAACAGCCCAGCCTGTGCACTGTGGGGAGCAGCCCTACCCTGCACACCCCTTTCCCTCTCCCCTGCCCTTCTCACGTGTCGCTTCCAGCTCAATGGCCACCTCCTCCCAGAAGCCTCTCCTGATGGATCCGGCAGAGCTCACCACCTGGCCTTCCCTGCCCCCCTCTGCAGCACCCCCATCAGGAGGGGGCTGCCGGTTTACCTGGCATTCATGGCAGAGGCTCCTAATCTCAAGAAAGACTTGAGGGTGGCTGGGACAATGTGGGCTCGTCTCATGGGGAGA
>PVJH01026877.1:0-29450 GCA_004026705.1 Nesogale talazaci
CAAGCACCACCAGTTGCTAGTCAAATAATTAGTCTGAAGGTCCTTTCCTGAAACAGACTTGCCTTCAGAGAAGAGGATTCTTTCAATGCAGTACTTTAAATACTTGAAGCAACTACATTAAGAATCTTTAAATTGAGAACCAGAGGAAAGTTGCCCACCAACTCTCATGATCCCAATTCTACCAGACAGATTCAGCTAGACCAGGAGATGAACACTGGAGTTGGAAGCATGAGGAATTTAGAGTGGATGATCCCTCAGGAATAGTAGGGGGAGTGGTGGTGCTGGGGGGTGGGAGTGGAGGGATGGTGGGGTGAAAGGAGGAAACTAATTTCAGGGATCTGCATATGACGGGTGATGGTGACACATTGAACAGTGTACGAGGAGGTAGTAACAATTTGTGGATTGTTGGGGGTTCGTGAGGGAGGAGGAGGGGAAATATGGGGAGCTGTAATTTTAAAAAAAAGAACTAGAGGAAAGGGGGAGGAAGGGGCTTGTGCCAGTAGAAAATGTTTTGAAATGAATGTGGCAACATGTGTACAAATATGCTTAATAAAAACGATGTAGTGAATGTTATACAAGCTGTGGGAGCCCCCAATAAAATCTATATTTAAAAAATCTTCAAATTGGTCGCTATTATGAGTCTGCCCTGTGCTATTTAGTGAGGTGTACACACAGCTTAAGTCTTTCAGGAGTCTTCATCATTCGTTATTTGGTAGACAGGTGTTTTGTGAATATATATGTGTGCATGCATTTAGGAATGAGATTGTAGACTGAAGATCTTTGCTTTTTCATGCTACTTCTCATACAGATGTGAGGAGATGAACCACTCACATGCAAAATGTAGACATGATAATTTTTTCAGGACTTTTAATCTAGGACCCATGGTGATAATTTGGATATTAGGAGCCTTCTCCAGAAGAAGCATTCCCTGGTAACTGATGATGTCACAAAAGTACAGTATTTGATTGGACAAGATAATCTATACCCTATGAGATTGAAGTGTCTCTAATATACAAAAAAAAATTAAAGGTTAATCATTTGAGTGAAAAGTTTCTTATATTTTTCTCCTGAAATTGTTGCTGCATTTAGTGGCAGCTGCAGTACTCATGGGAGCCACTTTATGTGGAATTCAAGGTCTTTCATATGCCTTTTTATATCACTCAACCCAGAGCTGATATAAGGTCAGTGTTTCAAACAAAAAGATGTGAAAGGCTTAGAGCTCACTAAAGCTCTCATACTCAGCCTCAGTCCCAAAGACCCCGCTTTAGTGTCAGGGCTCTGTGGGCAGGGTCAGTCCACTGCTCTCAGTTACCATAATGATGACTCTCACTTAACTGGGCATGTTTTTCTAAATTGATCATGCCTTGTTTACACCTGGGAATAATATAAAATATTTGATAATTAATATGCTATAGAATATTCATAATGGGGATTTTTAATGAATATTCATGTTGTAGAAAATTCTATAAGAAACTTTGAATTGCATAATTTCATGTAGTCAAACAATTTAAAATGCAAATTTTCCCTTTCAGACAATGAATAAGATAAAACTAGGGCTGAGCCCCGGTGGAGTAAGTGGTTGAAGTGCAGGACTGCGGTCCACGGGCTTGGCAGTTCAAATCCAGCAGCAGCTCTCCAGGAGCAAAGCTGGGTAGCTCCCACCACCACCCTAACCCCCCCCAAAAAATAAATTCTTTTTAAAAAGATAAAAAATAAATGTATCATTTCAGATTCAAAATTAAGTTTAGATAACACCGACAAGAGTAAAGGATTTTAGATCTGTGTTGGCAGAAAGAAGTGCGATAAAAATCAAAGACATTTGGAAACTGTTAGTCCAAAAGACTAATGGCCTAAATGTTCACCAATCTCCACACTCCTGAGACATAAGAACTAGAAGGTTCCTGAGCACTATCTCCAACTGCCCTTGGAGGATCACATTAAAAGGTCTGAATAGAATAAAAGAAAAATGTGGAACAAAATTTAAATTCCTAAAAGAAACCAGACTTATAGGCCAGAGCAGGACAAGTAAAACCCCCAAGAGCATAAGATCTTAGTCTCCCTAAATTTCCAACTGAACCCATCCATGTTTTAGAGAACGCCACCTTTAGCATCAGAATGACAGCATGTATCCAAAGACACAGTTCAAAGAGGGAGTAAAGAAGAAAATGGAACCAAGAAACCTGGGGAGAAATTAGAGCAGGTGATTTATACAATGTGAAGCTCTCAACGAATAAGTTGGAACGAGATGAATATGCACTGTTGAATGTAAAATTAATGATCAGCTCTGAAAGCCATTTAATTCACAGAAAATAATTAAAGAATTAAATTCTGCATTATTCATGTCTAACATACTCAGAACAAGCAAACGCTCTCTTTTTTAAATCATTCTATTGGGAGGTCTTTCAACTCTTATCCCAATCCATTCATATTTCCATCGTGTCAAGGACCTTAGTACCTATGCTGCCATCATCATTTTCTTTCTACTTGAGCCCTTGATATCATCTCCTCTTTTTCCCTCCTCCCTCTACCCACCCTCCCTCGCTCATGAACACTTGATGATTTATAAATTATTGGGGGATTTTTTTGTGGCATCACTGCCCTGGTGGGAGTAGGAAGCCCAGTCTTGCTCCTGGACAGCTGCTGCTGGATTTTAACTGTCTATCCTGTGGGCCACAAACAACCACTAGGCCACCAGGGCTCAGCCAAATTATTGGGCTTTTAATTTTAAATTTTTTATGTCTTTCACTGTCCCATGTTTTCCTTCACCCACTTTTCTGTTGTACATCCTCTGGGAGGAGGTTGTATTTCAGTCACTGTGATCAATTTCCTTTTACTTCACCCACCTCCTTCTCTTACCCTCCCTGGTATCATTGCTCTCATTATTGGTCCTTAGGTTTTTGTATGTCCTGGATTCCCTGTGTTGTGGGCTCTTACCTGTACCAATGTGCATGTTCTGGTCTAGTCAGATTTGTAAGGTAGAATCAAGGCTATGATAGGGGTTGAGGGAGAATTAAAAGGCTAAAGGAAAGTTGTGTGTTTCATTAGTGCCATAATGCACCTTGACTGACTCAACTCTTCCTGGTGATCCTTCTGAAAGGAGGATTGACAACAGATGGGCTTTGGTTCTCCAAACTGCCCTCTCCCTCTTTCATATCTATCTGATTTTTTGTTTTGTTTTGTGTCTTTGATGCCTGATACCTGATACAATTGACACCTCATGATCACACTGGTCCATGTCCTTCTCCCATGTGGGCTTTGTTGCTTCTCAGCTAGATGACCATTTGTTTTATCTTTTAAGCGTTTAAGATCCCAGACTCTATATCTTTTGATAACCAGCAGTGTGGCGGTCATGTCTAGCCTGTCAATATGGAGATAGCCAATGAGGTCTCTATGTGGGCATGGCTTTCTCCTGAGAATTCTGGGAAGTCTCATGATATTTCCCAGTTGGAGAAGAGGGACTTGATTCACTTCCCTGAGAAACAAGCGACTGACAAGACAAGATGGTAGCATTGGAGGAAATGGAGGAGCCAGAGGAGAAGCCACACAGCCTTACCCTGATAGAACCAGACCTCTGAAGTCAGAAAAGCCACAGAGAGACCCCTGCCAGTGCTGAAATGTTTCTATCACCAATGGATACTGCTGATAGACCCTGAGCCCTGGAAACAAGGATCCATGAGGGGACCCCTGCCAGAGCCAGAACTCTGCACCTGCTGGCCTGTGACTTTGTGATTTGGAAAGAGACTTTATAGACTGGCATCGGACATACGGACTAATATTGGACTTATGACTTTGGACTGGACTAGGTTGAGATGCTTTCTCGATGTCCCATTCCTCTAGTATGTAAACCTTTCCCTTATATGCATGTGCTTGTCTATGAATTTGTTTCTCTAGTCTACCTGAATACAAGGAGCCATTAGCTTTCTTTACCACATTTGCTTATGCATCCATTTTGTCTCCAGTGATTGTGTCAGGGAATGTGAGCATCACAGAACAAGCCTTAATACTCTACTGACACATTCTTTTCTGAATCTGGCTTGAATTTCTGGCACCTCCCATTGAAAAGTCATCTTCAGTAAAATTTGGCTTGCGTATCAATTTTAATGATAGTATTCAATAATTTCCACATTCTGCATGAATCACCTTTGTTTGGAAGGAGGGCACAGATTTGATCTCTTGCCGTGTCTGTTGGCCAGGTAGCTCTCTGTCACATTTCTTGACATAGATGAGTGTGTGCTTCAAGATCTACAACAGTCGGTTGATATATTTCCACTGGTGTTCTGTCACTTCCTGGTGCTTTGAATTTTGCTAATTTTTTCAGTGCAGCTTGAACTTCTTACTATAATATGATTTGTTTTCAATCAGATGCTGTTCTTGAAATCATTGACCAATAGTTTTAGTATAGTTATTCTGTGTAGTTTTTCAGTGTGCACACTGAATTTTTTTCTTTACTTATTTTAACTTGGAATGTACTTAGTGTGTTCTTTACTACTGGTTTTCTAGCTCTAGGTCTTTGCACATTTCATCATGATATTTTATTTTGTTTGTCGAGCTGCCTTTTGAAACTAGACATTTCAGCTCATTCCTAAATCATTTAATTGCTTCTGCTACTCTATATTTAAGAGCAAATTTCAGAGCAGCTTCTGACATCTACTTGGGTCTTTTATTTCTTTCCTGTCTTCTTAATCATTTTTTGCTTTCTTCGTGTATGGTGTTCTTGATGACATCGCCCAGCTTGTCAGAGTTTCTGTCATGAGTGTTCAATAAGTCAAATCTCTTCTTCAGATGTTTTCTAAATTCAGAAGGGATATGCTCAGGGATGTATCTTGCCTCTTGTGAACTTGTCTTTATGTTCTTTGGCTTCAACCTGAAGCATCTTATGAGCAAAGGATGGTCTATTCACAGTTGGCCCTGGTATTTTATTGACTGATGGTACTGAACCGCTCCATGGTGTCTTTACAGAGATAGCATCCATTTAATTTGTGAGTGTACTATCTGGAAGGGTTCACATGTATAGTCAAAGTTATGTTGTTGAAAACCATATTTGTAATGAAGAAGCCATTGGTCACACTTTGTACACGTCACAATCCAATGAGGAATAAATGTTTGCAGCTGAGGCTTCTCATTTTCAGTCATGCTTCATCAGAAAACGAAGGTTCCAAAAAGTTAATTCCTTCCACTGCCATGAAGGTGCACTTTAGTCTGTGGAGACACTTCTTTCCCAGTGATATTTTGAGTGTTCTCCCACCTGAGGGTCTCTTCTATTAGAAGTATATTGAACAATGCTAGACTGCTGCACCTAGGTGTGTGTGTGTGTTTTTTTTTTGTAGTGATTCTCTTAGAAAGGGCCAACCTATACAAAAGCATAACAAAAGTTAATAAAACACTTCAGGTGGAAGCAATAAATTCTGCCATCTAAACAAATTTCATTGAATTTGGCTTCTTTTTTCCCAGAAGAATGTGAATAAAAAGATGTTTAAACTGCCTCCAAGTTCTTTCCATTACTGTGACACCTTTAACCCTGTCCGTCATCTTTCCATGTGAAACACCTCCATGCTGTGATCCCATGTGAACAATTCACTGATGCATTCATCTAGACAGACAGCTTCTTATTTTCATTTCCTTTACTTTACTAATAAGGCAACCATCCAAACATGCACTCATTCAGCAATTTCTACATGTGAAGCTTTATAGCATCAATTCTTGACACCATGTCTCTGTTTTCATTATCTTTATCCATATTGTTTCACCATCAGTAATTTAGATTTTATGCCTCTATGCATGCTCTTTCTGTGCTTTAAGATTGTTGCTGTCAATTTGTCCCTATAAATAAAATCTTTATAGTACTGTCATGTTCAAAGAAGTCACTGTTGTTTAGTATAATGATGACTTTGGGGAATAACTTTCATTAAAGGCTTAAAGGGTATTTCTGGACATTAAATTAAATAAAATAATTTGGCTTCTAAGGGTGTCTCTTATATCTTATTAATTTTGTTTTTTAGGCATCACTGCCCTCAGGTGGTGGGAGTAGGAGGCCCAGCCTTTGCTCCTGGGAGCCGGAATCGAACCTCCATCCCAGTGGGCTGCAGTCCTGTGCACAACCACTACGCCACCGGGGCTCAGCCTATATCTTATTAATTTTACAAAGAATTATGACCCTAATTAAGAAGTAAAATGTGAAGTGAGTTCTAAATTTCTAGTATTGTCAGTGGATGATCCAGTTTCCGATGAAGATGGGAAAATTGGTTGCATGTGGAACTCTGCACACTTCTGCAACATCAATGCTACACTGTCAGCTATGAGCTTTCACAAGCATTCATTGGGAAGGTGAAGAGATGTGCTCAAACTCTCCACACATTTCATAAACAGAGTCAGGGAAGTTGTGAATCTGTACATACTTCTAAATCGTGATGCTGTCCCACAATGAAATCAGTAAGTTGATTTGATTTGGGCTGGTATGATGAGGCCCAAGCTGAGAGTGTTCTGTGTATTGGGGTACCATATTTTAAATTTATACTCACTTGGAAACTTGTAAAACTTCCACAATCGATATCTAAATCATCTCCAAAGTGTCCTGCCATGATGTTCTTCAAATACCAAGAAACCTATTTCTCTGTGACCTTGTGATCATTGTGCACAGAGACATTGAGTTCTCTAGAAAGCAGGTTGCTGTCAGTGTATCTATAAGGTAGTGGTTTCTGCACAGCTTCAACAGCAAATAATTGTTGATTTTCCATGTAACCCTGATTTTTGAAAATGTTGAAAAATATCCTTGTAGGTACACCATTACTCTTAAGTCTGTCTTGTCTTGTTTTCAAATTGACCCATTTCCAAAATATATAAACAGTATAAAACCCCATCACCCCAAAAGGTCTCTAAGAATGACTGCAGAATAGTAATGAAAGGTTCTTTAGGTTATGAATCATCATCTTATATGCAAGCAAATGTTGGAAAATGGATTGAGAAGACCAGAGGAGAATTATTGTGTTGGCAAAGACTATTGATGATGCTATGGACTTCCAGGTAAATCAATGACTCTGTTATGGCCTAAATACAACCAGAGTGCTCCCTAATAGAATTCATGGTGACAGTGCACTCAACTAAAATACATGAAAAACTTCAACAACTTAACAGCAAAAATAAAAGCCACCAATCATAATGTGAGCAAAGAACTTACATATTTCACCCAAAAGGACACTGAAGTGATCTCCAAGCACTTGAGAAGATGATTGGTATCGTTAGCCATCAAAGAGATGCAAGTGAAAACTATCATCAGATACCACTTTGCTCCCACACAGAAGGCTAAGATGAAAGAAAGACCATAACAAATATCATCAAGAATGTGAGGATCTGGGACTCGTATCTACTGCTGGTGGGAATGGAAGATGGTGAAACCTTTGTGGATTTCAGTCTGTCATTTCATTAAAAAACTTAACATAGAGCTATCAATTGATCCAGCAATTCCACACTTACATATATACCAGAAGACTTGAAAGTAAAATTTTCAAAAGGTATTTAACACCAATGTTCATTGCTATATTATTCACAAAATCCAAAGTTGGAAGAAGGTTAAGGTCTATCAGCAGAAATGGTTAATTTATATACAGACAATGAAATGAACTCTTGATTAGAAAAATGAAACCTTGATGCTTGCGTGGAGTGGTATAAAATTCACAGAAGAAGCTCAACAACTAGAAACCTCAGGGGGCGGTGTGTTTATATTAAAGATGGAGGAATTAAAAGAGAGTCAGAATCGATGTAAAAATTGAAGACTGCAATCACTGTCACTAAATTGTACATGTAGAAATAGGTGAATTAGTATATGCTTTGTTATGTCTATTCTGAACAAGAAAATACATAAAATTTACCATAAAATATAAAACAAAACAAAAGCATGCTTGCAAGCTGCGATGAGTAAGGTCAATAATACAGAGTGGAATAGTGTCGCTCCCAAATGCAAGTCCACCTAGAACATCAGAGTGTCAGCTTATTTGCAATAAAGTATTTGCCGATGTCATTCCATGATGATCTCTTCACAATATGGCCTGATATTGTGAAGACAGAGGTAAGTATACAAAAGGTGCAGCCAATTTTTTGAAATATTCTCTTCTAACAAGTCACCTGAATATGACACATTGAATTATCTTTTTTCCTCAGATTCTATTTTAATACCAAGAAGTCATTTGAAAAGAGATTTGGGAAGTCATGAAAGGAAACGACATAATTTTAATGATAAAATTAAAGAAAGAAGGCTAGGCATTGGTCTGTTATTAAAGAAAATGACAGAAAATATGGAAAGGCATGGGGTGAGATACAAAGACACAACTAGTCCACAGGAATCATGGGCCATGTAAGTCCCAACCTCCCTGATCCTGAGATCAGAGGAACTAGATGGTGCCCAGTTATTTCTGGAAGGGATCACAGTAGAAAGTGCTGGATAGAATAGGAGAAAATGTAGAAACTCAAAATCATAAAAAGACCAGATTGAATAGTCTAAAAGAGATTGACAGACCATTGAGAAACCTTTTGAATCATAGAACAGCACTCACCACTGAGCACAACTTCCACCCAACTGATAGAGCATAATGCAAGTTAAGCAGTAAGATGAGGGAGGTACACACTCCTTAAAACAATCGCCCACAGGAGAACAAAAGGGCAGCCTTTGCCCAGGAATAAAGGTCAGAAGTCAGACGAGGGCAGGAAAAGAGGAAAATGCAGAAAAACAAAATGCAGGCAGTCAGTGGGAAGAGTGCTCTTACATTGTGAGAATTTCAGTCCCTGGCACAAAACACAAAGCATATTAACAGTTGGAAAACCAATTGACTCCAGAAACTTTCACCCAAATCACAATAAAAAGTTAAAATAAAGCCAAATGAAAAGTTAAAAAAAATAACAAGGTGTATGAAAGATGCTAGAATTTAGAGACGAACAAATTCTGAATGTAGATCTGGGGAATCTATTGAGGCCAGACATGAAGGCTTGGTGGAAAAGTGCTGAATGTGCGTTTGTTCCCGCGCTATCCCACTTCATCCTCTTCTCCTGCCTTCCACCAAATACAGACTGTTGTCAAATCAAGAAGTGAAACTTAACTTTTATTTCAATCACTTAATAAAGTATTTTAATGGAGAATTTCAGGAAACCAAGATCTTTTTTTAGTCCTAAGTTTCTACTTGTTGAACTGCCTTAAAGCCAGACCTAACAATCCAAATCCACACCTTGGGCTAGATGTAATTTATTCTTCTCACACTATGGAATTTCAATATGAAGTCCAAGGGAGTATTTCAATTCCATTAATCCAAGCATGGCATTTTTATAGATACAGGATTTAGGTTAGAGAAGGTGAGACTAGAAAAGGAACAGATTTCTTTAAGTACAAGTTTTAGGGAGAAAGAATGGCATTCAATGGAATAAATAACTCAGCATCAGGAACAGACAAAAAAGCATAGCTTATGGAAAGTAAACATATTTGAGTTATAAAAGCAAAACAGGTAGAGAGAGTGAACTAAGAGACCCTCCTGGGTCAGAATTACTATACAACCAAGTAACACTTTGATAGTAATACTGAACGAGACTAAAGTGATGCACAAAGAATGAGAAGATCGTGGGACCAGGGTACTGATTCCCACAGGATGTTCTAGGACGACTCATGACCAATGCCTTTGCTGTAATGAAATGATGAAATGAGAGGATTCTCAGTAGCTTCTGAATCTACACACAGGTCTGTGAAATAGCAGGATCATTTGGGGAAGAAGCAAGCTATTACCTTGCTCAGACGCTAAGGCTGGACATTGATGTCTACCCAGAAGCACCTTGCAGGAAAGTTTTGGGAGCCAACGTCTGAAAAATCAGCTCCTGAAACCCTGTGGAGCACAGCATGGCACACAGGTCTGGTCAATTGGACAACAGTTTTTTTCAAAAGTTCCAAACCACTTCCACAAGACCTTTTGGAGCTGATAAATGAATGAAGAGAGGAGAAGTACTGGGTAATATCTAGAACACAATTCTGGTGCTGGTTAACTCCTGGACACTAGTCAATCCAGTCTTCATTTCTAGGATGGTAGCATTATTCATTTTTACCAAGTGGAAGTTGTTGGAGCCACACAGGAAGGTAGGGTGAATAGAAATTTAGAGTTTTGTGGAAGGAATTGCATCTCCTTTTCATGTTTCTCAACTGAACACACTCATGAAGAATCCTAGTGGTGCTGTTGGAGAGATAGTTGCCCGCTAATCACAAAGAAAGTCGTTCAAAACCTACAGCTTCTCTGTGGGGGAAAGATGAGGCTGCTCTGCTCCTATCCTGATTCATGGTCTCAAAACCCTACATAAGGCTGCTGGGTGTTGACATTGCCTTGCTGGCATGGATTTGGTGGGTTTAGAAGGTCACAGCCAGAAATATCTTATGGAGATCTCTTTTTCTTATATTTTGATGCATGATTTTAATCATGCTTCCTTCACTTTCTTTTGTTTTTGTTTTTAATTTTTATTGTTAATCCAGGACAATATAAATAGGTATCTAGACAACTATGATAGAATAGTTATTGGGGGTGGGGTGAGGAGATAGTAACTAGATCATCCTGTTCAACACTTTAAAGTAAGTATCATCAACAAGAAAAATTTAAAAATGGACATATGACTTTCCTCCTAAAAAGTACCATGGAAAAACACAAATAAAACAACATTCATCTATGTGGCAGTCATGTGCTTATGATAATTTCATGATTGAGATGGAGGGGTGGAGTCTAGCCTGTTAATCTGGAGATAGCCATTGAGTAGCCAATGAGGCCTTCATGTGGGCATGGCTTTCTCTTGAGACTTCTGGGAAATCTCGCAATGTTACCTCGTGATGAGAAGCTATCTTCCCCAGTTGTTGGGAGTTAGTTTCAGAGATGATGAATCACGTACAAGACAAGATGGCAGCCTCTGAGAAGCTGGAGGAGCCAGCAGAGAGCACACACGCTTTGCCCTGATGGAGCCAAACCTCTGAATCTGGGGCGGCCACATGGAGACTTTTGTCAGCGATGGGTTGCTTCTGCTGTTAATGAACCCTGAGCCCTGGAAGTGAGGAGCCATGGGGAGACCCCTGCCAGCACTGGGATTCTGCACCCATTGACCTGTGACTTCGTGAGTCGGAAGGAGACTTTATAGACTGATTTGGGGCATGTGGGTTAATATTGGACTTATGACTTTGAACTGGACTGGGCTCAGTGTCCTGTTCCTCTTGTATATAAATCTTTTTCTTATATCTGTATGCGTGCCTATGAAATTTGTTCCTCTAGCCTACCCAGACTAATACAATCTGATTCAGATATTAACTTTGCTTAATAATTACTTATATTCAATTTTTTAAATACTTTTATTGGAGGCTCTTACATCTCACTAATTTCACTTTCTACATCCATGCAATCACAATAAGTTTATTAAAATTTTTATTTAAGTTACTTATGAACAAAGGATTCTTCTCGTGGGAAGATACATATGATTTAGATCATGGGTTCCCAAATTTATTTCATCTACATTTTTCAGGGGGAAAAATTACTATGAGTCACCCCACCCTCCTCCCTTGGCAATTAAACACATTTATACTATGCCCCATAATCTGGGGTAAAGTGCAGGCATCTGAGGATCAGTCCTCAAATCAATGAGAGTTGTTACTTACTAGTTGAGCCAGTTTGGAGGAGAAAGAGAGAGCTTTACTGGCAATTCCCATCCCTGCTTAGATATTTTTCCTTAACCAATGAGAACAAAGAATGAGGTAACATCACTTGTCTCCAGAAGAAACATAGACTTTGAAGGTCATATAGAAAGTCTTAGGTGAAAGGTAGGAGGAAAGTTCATGAAGACTAAATTATATGTGGAGGAGGGGGGAGCTGGATGTTTCCTCTTTCTGATTTTTATTTGCTCAGTGGGTTGCTTAGAAACCACACTTTTCAGAGTGGAGCAAAGGGTGCAGGAAGGCTTTGAGGGGCCTGGCAGCTAGACTGATGGTAGCATGTTGTTTAACTGAGTGCTTCTGTGGGAAGTACCTGGCTATAACCAAAAGTGAAAACAAAAAAACTACAATGCTGGTCTCTCTCTGTTATTCCTATCTCTAAATAGATGATGTCTGTGAAGGAGCTCTAATAGCCCATTCAAGGACAAAAGGAAAAATTAAAGAACAAATTGTCTTTTATACCTTACCAGACATTGAGCTACATGCTTCCAGATATTTTATTTCATTGAATTCTTACTAGGAACTTATACCTTGCATATTGTATCACTCTTTTACAAGTTAACAGCTACATTCCCAGTAACTTAAAATATGCTGAGAACTTTGTAGCGATCAAGAAATACTGACTACTAAGGACTAATCCGGAAATGAGATATTTTATATACGTGAAACACTTTTTTTGAAATAGAACCGCTAGAAAATTACAAAACATAAATATACTACTGAACATAACCTGTCATACAGCCTGTGTGAGGGCTGAGCCCCGGTGGCGCAGTGGTTGTGTGCAGGACTGCGGCCCACAGGGTTGGCGGTTCAAATTCAACAGCAGCTCTCCAGGAGCAAAGCTGGGCTTCCTACTCCCACCAAGGCAGTGATGCTCCACCAAAAAAAATTTTTTTAAAGAAAAAACACATAGCCTGTGTGGTGATCACTTCCTTGCTTTTCTGCATAGCTATGCAACCTAATACACATCTTTAAACAGGATATGCAGTATTGTATGAATGTAATCAGATAGCATGTTCGCTTTTGTGCTTCTATTGTCACCTATCCATTTTCAATTCAGCAGTAAGGATGATCTTGTCGGTAAATGCTGCTGGGTCAGTGGGGTATCTCAACTGGGGAAAAAATGACTTTGGACAAGAAGATGACATGATACATAAGACCTAACTCCATGGTATGCCTACACACCACCACTCATCTCTCAGTTTGTCGTGTTGTGGTTGATTGTGTGTGGCTGTGAAGCTAAAAGGCTTGACACTACTTCACTACTTCTACTTCTTCAACTTCTATGTATACATACATTTTAAAACATGCATCAACACCTGTGCTGATCCCTATCTGATTTACCTGCTTCTTACCATCAGGGTCACCCCTGGTGGACAGGAGCTTCCAGACTGAAGGACACTGGGAAGAAGACCTGGAGATGTACTTCTGGGGGAAAAAAAACAGCCAGAGGACATCTGAACGTTTTGGATACTGTGCCAGAACGAGAGTTTTTCTGATTGGAAGGAACTCAAATTATGAACGAGGAGAAGTTGCTTTCTCAAATTGGAGTCATCTTTGGAGTACAGGACAGAGTAATGAATGGAGTGAAGCTTTGAGGACCTTTATTTGCTGAGGCGGCACAGCCCAGAATGAGATGGAACAGCTGTAATCGCAGACGCGCTGCCATGGAGCTGATGGCTACTCAGAGCAACCAGGGCTCAAACAGCTGTAAACATTGACTAGTGGCCATACAGTAGAGTATAACAAGTATGAATCTAGCAAAATTAGAAGTGGTTGCAGATGGAATGCTATTGCCCATTTTGGATGAGACAAATATATTCTGCGACTCACTTTCAAATAAAATTTTGTTGAAAGTAATTCAAAAACAGTTGCGGCAGGACATGCTGGAACTGCCCAAAATTCGAGATAGAGTCAGAGAACAAGCAATGAAAGATGTCATTCTTTTGGCTCACAGCAAAAAAATTCTGGGGAAAAATGTTTACTTCTGTTTTATTGACTATATAAAGGTATTCAACAATGTCAATTGTACAAAGTTATGCACAGCATTTCAAAGAATGTGAATTCCAGAATGGTTGTGTTTCTGAAGACATTGGGAGAATATGAAAGAGGGTAGGAAACAAGTAAATCAGATAGGTATCAGCACAGAAGTTGATGCATATTTTAAATGTATGTTCATATAGAAGCTGAAGAAGTAGAAATAGTAAAGAATACACAGAGAGCTCAAGAAATATTTCCATGATTAAGAATTGTTAAGTGAAGTATTTTGTGGAATCCAGTTTATTATTTGAGAAAGCTGTGGTCTCTAAATTATTCTTTCCTATCAATTAGGCAATTTTCAACCTTTAAAAAATGTACAATCAGTTGAGAAAGTGACAAACTAAACTGTGCAGATGCGAAGAGAAAAGCAGGTTAGAGTTCACCTTCCCAATCAACACTTTTAGGATAAGAAATAATCCTCAATGATCATCACAACCATCTTACTTTCCTCTTGATGCAAAGACATAAAGTTAATATGCACATTTAACAAATGTCCAGCATACAAGTGATACATGAAGCCAGGATGTTTAACTGATGAAATACAAAGATAAAGCAAGTATTGAGCACCTTCTATGTTCAAAAGATGGCACCAGGGACTGGGAAATCCAGGCTAAGGATCCTGGATCTTTAGGAAGGAGAGAAGTCTGCACTGAACAGAAACTCCACGAGCCAGAGGTTTGAACTCTCTGTCCACTCTTCTCTCCTCAGTTCCTAGAACCACACCAGGTTGAGGGTAATCACCCATAGCTGTTGATTTACTAAACACTGTATGGAGAATAAATATATGCATATGTAAAGGTCCAAATCATAGTGAAAATCAAACTGAATATTGATGTCACTGTAAGAAAGTTAAAGGACAGCAGAGAAAACAGATGTGCATATAGATGGAAGAATATAGAGGAAACTTGAAGCTGGAGTGCATTTGCAGAAGTGGGACCTGAAACAAAGGAGGTGGAGGATGTGTTTCAGAGGACCTAGAGGGGAAAGTCACGTTCAGGATTCACATGAGGAAGAGCAAGACCGGGAGCTGGAAAAGGAAGTGGTGTAGGAAGATCCAGTGACCAGAGGAGCATCCAAATTAAAGATATGAGCGGATGCACTGTGTGAAAGATCTTAGACACTGCACAATGATGCCACTTCTTGAGTGCCCTGAGATATGCTAAAATAAAGTAGTAACACTAACTCTTGGTAACCAACAGTCCCATCGTTACAGAAATATCTTGCCGAATTGGTAAGTGACTCTAAGACTAGAGGACTAGTGAGTGCCTTGCGTCTTCCAGAAATCCCATGAGAGTGATTGGGTAAGTACTGAAAGAAGCTGGGGAGCACTTCAGGATTGTCTCTTATTTCAGAGGCAGTGTCCAAGACTCCTCAAATATTGAGTTCCCTCTCTACCCTGAGCTCTAGGATCTGTGTTTTTTGAGGAAGTCCACCAATTTGTTGGACAAAGAATTTCATGAAAATCTTCATTCCTTGGTAGAGACCCAATGGATAAAATTATCATTTGTCTCCAGCAGGAATGCTATAATGTTAGTACTAGCATGAGTCTGGTTCCAGCCTCTATTAAAGTGAAGGAAAGGGAATAGGATGAGTTATGTGGTGTGATCACCTACCTTCAGTTTGCGGAAAGAAAGAAGATTGGCTCTGGCAAGAACAGTTGTGAAGATAAGTGCTAGAATGAGGTCTATTTTAGGGATCATTATAAAACTTGACCAGTATTAAATGAAAAAGAAATTGTTGTAATGCTAGTATCTCACGGCTGGCAGAAAATTAAACTCTTTAATGTAATGGCAATTACATAATTTCCTGTCAACTTATGAAGGGGTGGAGTTAAGCCCCTTCACCATCAGGCCATAACCTATGAAGACTCCTTGTTGGCCTGGCCTTCTTCTAAGCCTTGTGGAAACCCCTATTATCCTCCCATGAAGTGGGAGGACCCCCTCTCTGCTTTCTCTTCTTTCTGAAAATCACATGAAGCTACGTTGATTGCAGCCAGAACCCTGGAAATGGAGGAGCCACGTGGAGATCCATGCCAGCACTGAGATGCTTCTACCACCCCTGGATCCATAAGACTTTCCATCCACTGTCCTATGATCTTTCTTCCTGCACTTGTCATCATTGCATATGCTACTTGAGTCATTGGTCATCATTGAGTCATCATTGGTTAATATGGACCTTGTTTTCTACCCTTCTTCTGTACTCTCATTAGCATACCGGCCCAAGTTCAGGACTGTGGCCCCTTTTGCGGGCCTTTTTTACCTTTTTTGGAACTTCACCCCTAATTGGTTACAGTCAACTAGTTCGCTCATTCACTGTATTTGCGTATTATCAGCTCACATGTGTTGTAATACTATTGGTCGTTCCCCCCATTCGCTGTATTTGCATATTATTAGGTTGTTTCCCTATTGGTTGTTTCCCTAATGTGCTGTATTTGCATAAGTACCTCCCTCTTCCGGCTTGTGCGGCTATATCTACCCTGAGTTTCTCCCCAATAAAGGAGGTTTGATCAGAATCCTGTCTTGCCTCCATTCTTCGCGTCCCCTGCCCATTTTTGTCTTCCAGGCTCTGGACCCAGAGATCCATGTTTGAATGTCCCGCGGGCCGGGACATCACATGATTTCTTAAGCCCAGAGAGGAGTGGCTGGGCTGGATGGAGCTTCAGGAAAGGATGCGATGCACTTAACTGACATGGCAATTTGAGTCGGGCTTTTAGGTTTGACAGTCACTTAACAAAAACACACCACTGTGCATCTAGAGCTCCCAAAGCAAAGCTTCTCCAATAGGCATCTTGATGCTTCTTTAAACACCACTGCTGTTCTCAGAGAGCTTCTCAGATGTGTCTGTCTCATGGATGACTAATGCCATTTATCATGAACTTAAACAACTGAACTGACTCTCCCCGCAGCCTCCTGATAACCCATAAAACCACGCTCACTGTCACTGAATCTATTCTGACTCATGGAAATCCTATAGGACAGCATAGAACCACCACTTTTGGGTTTCTGAGATTGTAAATCTTTACAGGAGTAGAATGCTTCATCGTTCACCAGTGGACCAGTGTCTGAGGGATTCAAACTTCTAACCTTCTGGTTAGCAACCTGCTACATGACCCCTAACATCAAAGGGACTTCTTTTAAAGATCAGAATTCACCCAAATTCCATTCATGGCATGAATATTGTGACATGGAAGGCATGTCTAATATAACCCTACCTGATACTCCCATACACATTGCAGGCTGATGCTTCAAATTATGAGGCAACTGGAATTCTTGGACTGGATTGACCAGAGATTTCTTTTCCTTCTCTTACTTCTTCAAGTAATCCACACCAGATGATGTATGCTACTTATTAGAGGGTGGAGATAACCTGAGGTAGTAAAGCAGAGTGGAGAGAAAGTGAAATCTTTAATAAAAGAAGTTTTTTCTTCGGTGCCGTGGAGTCTGTCTGACCCATAGAGAGAAGGTATGTGGACAGTGGAGCAGAAAAAGACAGCCCCACACCGTTCTCACCATGGTTCTGTTTGAGCCAATTGTTGCTATTACTCTTTCCCTCCCCTTGTCTGCAATCCCACTATGCTTTAGATCTAAGACACCACGATATGGATTAGAAGTATCATCACACCTCTTCTAAGATCCCACTAGAACATTCCATCATGGATATCTTCCTAAAGAAATTAAAGTATAACACCAACCTAGCATCCAAAAAAGATTTTGTATATAATGCTCATATACATCCCTATGTATTTAATTTGGATCAATGGGAGAGACACTCATCATGGGAATTATGGTTGATATTTTGTCATTTTACATATTTACATATTCTTCAGGAAACATTTGCTACATTCCCAATTTTCTTTTAAAGTTAATTCTATGGGAAATTGAAACCATACTCTTATTAGCAATTTGCTAATTTACTTCTTAAAATCTCACCGCAGGTGGGTCTTGAGGATATTCTTCTCAAGGGAGCACTCTAGGTACCTTATTTAGACTTCTCCAAGTGCCACATACACTACTTTAGTCCGTCTCTACTTTCATTCACTCACCAATCATTCATTAACCATAAACCACCTAAGAGTATTGGAATTCAGCAATAAATGCATGTTGGTTTTGATATATGATTACAAATGTGTTTATTTTCATATAGCGGTTTATCTCTGATGTATTTTATCCAAGGCTATAACCTTCTTAAATTTTTATTAGATGTTTTTAAACTGTGTTAGCAATTTTAGAATACTGCTTGATGTGTTAGAACTAAGGAATGAGGTGGTAGTTATATTAGGTCTCAATAAGATGGTTTGGAGAAAATATTTGGGCATCAGTTCTTCTATATATTTCTTTTTTTTTCTTTTTTTATGATTTCTTTTTTTTGTGGGCATCACTGCTTCTGGTGGTCGTGGGCACTATCCAGCCGCTGCTGGATTTGAACCGCCAAGCCCGCAGGCTGCAGTCCCACACTCAACCACTTACGCCACCGGGGCTCAACCCTCTGCTATATATTTCTAAGACATTTGTCTTTGACTCCATTGATCCTGTTGCTAAACTAAGTACTATTTATTCTGGAGATATGGCCTATATAAGTAGGTACAGGGTTCTAAATAAAATATTCTTAAGGAAATATATACATATATATATTCAAGGTACTCAAGACATTTATAGTCAAGGGGAAGGACAGACATAAGCAAGTAAAGGCTGAACCCCGGTGGCGTAGTGGTTGTGCGCGGGACTGCAGCCCACTGGGTTGGAGGTTCAATTCCAACAGCTGCTCCACAGGAGGAAAAGCTGGGCCCCCTACTTCCACCACCAGAGGGCAGTGATGCCTAAAAAATAAAAATAAATAGATTAAAAACATAAGCAAGTAAAGTATGGGTTAGCATATACGTCCTGGCTGAGAGAGGAAACTCTGACTCATATTTAAATGTAGACTAGTGCAGGCACATAGAAGAAATGAAGTGACCTATCAAAAACATTTATGTTTCAGCATACTATAGTTTGGTCACTCCTTACTGCACTTCTTTTTCAAAAGTATTTTACTGTGAAAACAAAGACTTCCTGCTAAGAACTCAATTTCAGCATATTAGTTTCTAAAAAATCAATTAATCAATACTCTGTCTTCTTCAAAATGACAATTGGGTTTATGACTGGTATTTTGTATTTCGTACGTACACACACACTCACAAAAGTCAAATATGAATCGATGATGTCTGCCAAGGATAATAAGCCTTCATTAAAAAGTTCAATAAGCATAAAGACAAGCAAATAATTCCTGGTACCATTTTTCTGTTATTTGTCTTCCTCCATCTGTAGGACCCGGTGTCAAGAGCCCTGTTCCTTTGTCTGTGCAAAGGTCTGAGAGACCACCGGGGTTTGATGCATTAAAGGGCCTTCTCCTCCCTCTGTTCAGCTTCCAACACAGCACAGGAAATTGAGGAGAAAGCAGGCCAGGAAGCAAAGACATTGTTGAGATCCACATCGGACCCAAGGTCAGAAATATATATGTGAAAACAATCTCTTTTTCTGCTTTTATGTGTTTCTTTCTTGAAGCTGTTGCAAAAACAAAGGATGGTTTTCTTGAGAAGCTTTTTGAGTTCACTTGGAAAACTTGTAGACTGTGAGCAGAAGCAGAATTCCGATGCATGGGAAAGAATAGCGGTTGAATAAAAAAGAAACTAGGTCATAAATCTCAGACACGATCAGCAATATTGAGGACCTCCAGGGTAATCCCAGGGCCTGGGGAATGCCATGAGGTCACGAAACCCAGGGTGCGGCCGATCCTGAAGGTGCGTTATGTTGTAGAAGGTGAGGGAGCAGCACAAAAGCTTTTCCTGCGTTGCCAAGATGGGACAAAGATTCTTTCTTGATTGTCTTCAGTGTGGCTCAGCAGACCTGAAGAAGAAAGAGAAAAGTGCTGTGTCCAAACCCACCTCCATAAGCTTCCCTCCCCCTCCACTGTCAGAGACCCCCAGATCACAAGGTAACCCAGTCACACTAAATGAAAACAAACAAAAATGTTCTTAAGTTCATATGATGCAGTGCTGCCCAGAGCTCAAAGCTGTTAAACGGAAGGAAGAATCTTTCATACAAACTCCCTGATTAGAATAATCCTGAACCCAAAGACTTTCCAGATATATCTGTGTCTTGTCTTGTCACCTCTGCCAGCAATTATAGGAGAAATAGGTCTAAGTTTAAGGATGATATTTCAGTCCTGGAGGTGAAGTCCAGTGTCCTGATAAAACGACAGATGGATGTTGAGAAGACAATGAGACAAATCTAACCCCACACCCCAAGTCCTCAGTTCTAGATGTTTCACCTGAGATTTCCCTAGTACAGCAACCACATGACACAAGGGCAGAGAAAGCAATCAGAAAACCTGCACTCTAGAAGACTCTGACACCCAAACCCGGCTTGATGTCCTTAGATGGAGTGGCTTTCCTTTCAGCTCCTCCTTGGCTCAAGAGCTCTCAGCAGGGCAGCCTCTCATTCATTCCTCTGCCCCAGGCTTTGAGAGTTTTCCTCTGAGAGGAGAAGCACTGGCTCCTGAGTTCTGGGTGTGCGGGAATGTGCGCTTGATCAGGAAGTAAAAGCTTTCTACTTGGTCACTGAAAAGAACTACTTAGAACGATGCCATATTCCTTCCCTCGAGAGAAATCTCAGTGATAAACAGATTCCTAACCTTTCTGGTTTCCAGACTGGATGACCATTACCACCCCAAGGAAGAGCAGACCCAGGACAAAGCCCCCGATTCCACTCAGCTTCTTGCTCTGTGCATTTTTAGATTGTGGTCCTAGGAGAAAAAGCCAGATTCAGTGACTTGTTATCCCAAATTCACATTCTCTATGGGAGACCCTGAGATTCAGAGCGTGGAGAATGGGAGAAGAAATCGACATGGAAAATAGAATAGTGCTTTTCTTCCAAAACAAAAAAAAAAGAAAAACAATTTTAAAATTCACACAGAGTAGGTACAAGGATTGGGCACAGAACTCATGAACATTCACAGATAAGACATACAGTGTTTGAGCAGGACTGTGATGAGGAATCTGGGATTTCATGCCATGATGAAGCTTATCTAAAGGGATGGAGCTAAGAAATAGGGGGACTGAGGCTGCACTCCTGTCAGGCAGGCAGGACCTGTCTTCAAGGGAAGGCTCACAATCAACATGTCTACAGCTCAGTCCCAAAGAGTAGACTCGGTACCTAGTGCAAAGAGTTGATGGTGGCCTGTGTTATCATGAGCAGAAACAAAGGCAACCTCTTCTCTGCCTTCCAGCCATCGTTGTGGAAACTTCCATAGAGGTTTATAAGAGGTCTGAGCTGAAGGAGAGGAAAACAGGTAGCAAATGAAAATACTGTATGGGAAGAAGAGAAATTGGACACTCAGAAAAAAAGCCAAGAAGTGCATGAGTTCGGACAGAGCTGCTCACTCCACTCCACAGTGACAGGGCTGCTCAGGCTCGGGTGCTCCACTCGGCAGCTGTACATGTCTCCTCTCTGGAGAGTGACCTCCAGCATCTGGAAGGTCCAGTCTCCATTCTGGATCAGGCCAGTGGACACAACCCCAGCCTTCTCCTCCTGGCCATTGCGGAACCACGTGACTTCAATGTGGCCTGGATAGAAACCTTTCACAGAGCAGACCAGGAGGTTGTGGTGCTGCAGGGGCTGAGTCTTGGCAGGATACACACTCACCACAGGCTGGACTAGGAGAGGAAAGGCAGAGAGATCAATGAGGAGACAGAGGAGGTCTTGCTGGGCTGTCCCCTACCCCCCAGCCCCTGTTGTTCAAATTCAAGCTTCATTCTTAGGCAGGCCTCCCTCAAAGCTGCTCAGTGTGCCCTGGTTGTTGAATTTGATCCTTCTAACATGGACTCACAAGGTTTGAAATACACAAGGATAATTGTGTGCTTTCAGTATAGAGGACAGTTATTCACTGTTGAGCTGTTTGCAGAATTTTGCAAAGTGTGCACTATTTTTTAATTACCTGCATGCATTTCAGTTTTCTCACTTGGATTTAGATACCAAATACAAGTCCCCTATTCTGATCCATAGCAGCCTTAAAAGACAGAGTAGAACTGTTTCTGAGACTGTAAAACTTTTTTTTAAGTCATTTTATAGGGGGCTCTTACAGCTCTTAGAACATTTCATCCATTAATTGTATCAAGCATATTTGTACAGATGTTGTCATCATTTCAAAAACATTTTTACTAGAGCCCTCACTATAAGTTTGTTTTTTAAAAATCATTTTATCGGGGGCTCATACAGCTCCTACACGATCAATACATACTTCAACTTTATGCAGACCACATTTGCTGCCATCATCATTCTTGAAACATCCTCCTTCTACCTAGGCCCCTGGTGCTAGGTCCCCATAGTTCCCCTTCCTCCCCACTCCCCATGAACCCTTAACCATTTACAAATTGTCATTATTTTGTTGTCATACACTGTCCGATGTGTCCCTTCACTCACTTCCCCGTTGTCCATACCCCAGAGAGGAAGTTATATGGAGATCGCTACAATAGGCTTCCCCTTTCTACCCCACCATCCCTCCACAATCCTGACATCACCACTCTCCCCCCTGGTCCTGAAATGATCACCTGTCTTGAATTACCCCTGTTTCTGGCTCCAGTATACATCCCCTGCTCTAGCTGGATTTGTAAAGTAGAATTGCAATCATGATAGTGGGTGGAAGGAAGCATCTAAGAACTAGAAGAAAGTTGCATAATTCATTGTTACTACATGGCTGTAAATCTTTAAGGAAACAAAGTATATCTTCTTTACTGAGTAAACTGTCTGGTAATTTGAACTTGTGGCCTTTCCAATTGCTGCCAAAAGCTTCTCCACTGGGTACCAGGATTTCTTTTCTCAGCAGGAAAGGATGATAATAGTAATATTTTATCTTTGAGAGTCATATGATAATAGATAAAATTGAAAAATATTAAATTGTGTGTGGTGGGAAATAAAATATATACAATTGTACTCAATAGTTATTTCTATTTTATTATTATATATTCTTTTTAAATTATACATAGATTATCCTATACCTTTAACCCAGTAGTTATTCTTGCTTATTCTGAGAGAAAATATGCTTCCAGAAGGAAGGATGGGTTGGGCTGGGTGGGAGGTAAGAGACTGCAGCCCTAGTAGACCATCCTGGTCTGCTCACATCCTTAAAGTCACAGCAGAGTTTCCACCACTAGGAAAAAGGACAGACAGAGGAGACTCTCCCACTCTATTAATTGTGACCCAAGGAGGACCTGAGTTCTGAATGAGGTAGAAAGTAACACTGAAATCTATCCATCTAAAAGTCATTTTATCAGAACACACTCATCCAGCACTGAAATTGTTACCATTTACAGCTTTGTCTCCTTCTAATGAGACATCTGAGATTAGGACACAGTGTAGGGCGCATTATTATATCAGATTAATGCAATCCCTGATATACGTCAGAGATCCATCAGGAAATAATTATAAAAAGTTGAATGCAATTAAGAGACCACAATTTCATTGTACCACATACAAGGAATTTTCAGGTTGCTAAGGAATCATAAGAAATACTTTTTAATCTATCTCATTTAATGAAAGTGTTTACATCTTAAATTTAACTCTACTGTTTCGATAAACAGTGGAGTCAAACTACAAATCACAAACTGAAGAAAGCCAAATGATAGATCACCAATATGGTATTAATCTCAATTCCCAGAGAACTGGTTCTCTGAAGAAACATTAGAAACCTAGAGGTCGTAGCTAGTAATTCATTCTAGAGTAATTACAACTAGCCAGTGAAACTATCCAGCAATTTCAAAAATAAAAACTACAAGTTAAAAATTAAAAGGAAGTTCAACGGAGCCCTTGGCAATACTGCACATCGCTTATGAAGCAGACTGTTAACAAGGGCACGACTCGTGGTGATAATGTAAAAGGAGCAGCCTCACATTCACCAACAGGTAACTGATCTTCGACGGAGGGCTCCAGAACATCCCATGGGAAGAGGCAGTCTCTCCACTAAGGGGTGCTGGCAAAATTGGAGCTCCCTCTGCAGAAGATCAAAGCAGGATCCAGACCTGGCCCAGGAACCACATCTAGAAAGGTGTCTGCAGGGTTATCGCCTCTCCCCACACCCCTTCGGTCTGGATGCTGAACAAATAGAGAAGCTGGATCGCATGAACCGCCAGGTATCCAGTTTCTAAGAAGGCCTAGCATGGAACCGAGAATAAAGACATTGTGCCAGTGTCCAACGAGTGCTGTTCCGTATCTCAGATGTCGTTGCTGCAAAGTCTATGGAGAGTTTTGGGACTCACCCTTGGGCCAAAGTTGTGCGCTATAATTGCCTTTCATATGATGACGCAGGGGAAGGAAGAGAATGAATTATCTATATGGTCTCCATTGATTTGCAACAAGTCTTGAGGTGGTTTTCTCAGAACAGAGACGCCAATCGACCTACCCCTGAAGATGACATTTGAGTTCAGGGTGGCCACCAGCAGGAAAACAATCAAGATTCTCAGGTCTGGGGTGAATTTGGGGAAGAAAGCAGTTATTCCTCCTCCCTGCACAGAGCTGACCCCACCCCTGTTCCCTATTCTAAACAATAAATCCATGGGCTTCAGATGGTTATCAGGGTCTTTAACTGCCCCCACCCCCAGAGAGCCCCCATCAGAATCCAGTCCTGTGTCTGCTCTGGGTCTCCCCAGTGACTGAAGCCCGAAGCAGCCCTTCTGGGGCCCTAGGGATGTCACAATTTTAATCCCTCCCCACCAGAGAGAACTCAATCTATGACTCAGGTCCTTTGGCCTCAGTGACATGTTCACAGAAACAAACCAATAGACACAGAGCGCATGATTTTTATTTGTAGGCTTTTCTGACTGGGAAGAAAGGATGTAAGGACGGTGTGGTAATCACCTAATATGGTGTCAATTTGAAGATTAAGGGTACAGACCTGTCAATCTGGAGATAGCCAATGAGACCTCTGTGTGGGTAAGGTCTTCTGCCAAGAATTCTGGGAAATCTGATAATTCCTTCTGGGAGGCAAGGAGACACTATCTCTCTCACTGCTCACTCCCTCGGAAACACTCTACAGGCAAGACACATGGCATTATGCTGATAGACCCCATACCCTGAGAACTGGAGCAGCCACTTGGAGAAACCTGCCAGTGCTGAGATGTTTACAATGCCACTGAATCCAAAGACTTTCTACCCACTGGCTTGTGATCACCTTGCATTCGTCATCATTGCATGTGTTTCATGCGCCTGAAGACAACTTTATAGACTGGTATCAGACACATGGCTAATATCAGACTTATGGCCCTGGACTGGACCGGGTTGGGATGTTTCTTCAATATTTAGCTGCTCCTATATATAAACCTCTTTCTTATTCGCATATGCATATTTATGAAGCTGTTTCTCTAATGTACTCAGACTAACCCGGATAGTTGTGACTAACTTCTCAGGACATCCCCCCCCCATGTCCCCTTTCTTCCTCTGTCCCCCATGGCCTTCCCATAACCCTAACCTGTCTGCCTGGAGATCTCCCAGGACCCACCCAATCTGCTCCCATCTCAAGTACCTTACCTGCAGTGTTCCTTCTCTCTACCATAGTCCCCCGCCCCCCCACCGAGACCCCAATGACCCCTGAGAATCCCCTGCACTCACACCCTAAGGACTCATATTGTCCTCCCTCTGTCTCCATAAGACAGATGGACACACACACCTGCCCTCACCTCGGTGCTGCACAGAGAAGCCCTCAAATGTCCCATAGTTGTATCTACACAACGTGTCCACCCCGGCCCGCCTATGCTCCATGAGGTCCTTCTGACTCTTCCAGGATTTGGCAATTGGCCGACCAAGCTCTGTCACTGCCTGGTACTCCTCCATGTCGCTGTCGAAGCACAAGATCTCCTCTCCATTAAGGATGTCCCTGTGACATACTGCACCTGCTCCGTCCCATTGGTGAAATGACACTCAAATATCACCTGCCACAGGAAGTGTGCTGTGGAAACAGGGAAGAGTCAGTCAGCAGAATATCCTGGGGAGAAACATCGATCACGTCCAGTGGGCATTGCCCTGGTGGCGGTGGTGATGTCCAGACTCCCAGGCTGGCCCTTCTGGCCCCTCATTACCTAGGACACCACCCCCTACTCAACCCATTCCCTGCCTGCCTAAGAGGGGCAGGGTCATCTCGCCTGTCCCAGAGCCTGGGGGAGCCCTTCCTGCTCAGACTCAGGCCTCAAACTCCACTTGGGAGGCGAAGGGTATCTTTCCCTCTCCTGTGTCCACGCAGTCTTTTTCTGCAGGTCCTCCTGCCACAGGCTTCCCCAGACTGACCCCAGCACAGAGTGAGGGGGAAGGGGCAGAAAGACTCCAGAAATGGAAGTGTCTCCAGGTCTCAGGCAACCGCTCAGGCCCCAGTCATTTTGTTCCTCCACATGAAGAATCCATTTGCCTTTGTTACTTAACCTTGGCCTCGGAAGTTAAAGATCAATGCATCTGTTATCACGATAATAAGGACTGACGGGTTCACTAAATTTGCAGTAGAATAAGCAAACACACAATAAATTAAAAAGCCAAACTCCCTGTGGGCATTGTGAATCATAGAGATGTCACATGACAGGGTATAAGTGTCGCTGTCGCTGTGGGTTCTGAGACTGTCCCTGCCCAGGAGTGAGAGCCTGGCCTCTCTCGCGATGAGCCTGGGGGATTTCAAAGTGCTAATCTTATGGGTCACAGCCTACCATGAAACCCTCAGCTTCCATAGGCTACATAAAGACTGGACTGAGGAATTATGAGGAATCTGTGAACTTATATTATTTATCTCTATCCCCTTATGATTTGTTTTCATTTGCTCCAGAGCAAAGTGTAAAGCACACGATGCCTTTGTCATTTTAAGTCCAAACTGCTAAAGATTTTTTGAAAAGTACCTAAACTGTAACATGCTTCTGAGTTGGGGGAACTACGGGGGAAGATAACCTGTATTGTCTACCTGTATTGATAACCCGTCTGGTAGCGCTACTATCCCCGCCCATCAGGGCAGGGCAGAGAGTGGGGAAGAGAAGGGGGTGTTTGTTAGCCCATGACCTCAGATAAGGTAGCAGGGTTGTGGGCATGACTTTTCCAAAGCTCTCCCCACTGCACCTCTCCGCCACCCTTCTGCGCTCAGGGAGTCAGTGACAAGTGCCGTAGTGTGACACCTTTGC
Source organism: Nesogale talazaci (assembly GCA_004026705.1). Lineage (NCBI taxonomy): Eukaryota > Metazoa > Chordata > Mammalia > Afrosoricida > Tenrecidae > Nesogale > Nesogale talazaci. Next base: position 26,925 of record PVJH01026877.1, read on the forward strand.
TTTAGCAATCAAAGTCAGTAATGTGACTTTCTCCTTTTCAAAAGGATGTCTCAATGTATTCATACTTTCATGTCAGCCCAAGGCAGGGGAAGAGATCTTTTCCATAACAGAGCACATAGAGCTAGTAGGTGGGGAAGTCTTGTGAGTAATGTTAAATAGCTTTGGTTACATATAACAGAACATGAAGAACTATTGCTTTGGGGGGGGGACATCACTGCCCTCTGGTGGTGGGAATAGGGGGCCCGGATTTGCTACTGGAGAGCTGCTGCTGGATTTGAACCGCTAACCCAGTGGGCCGCAGTCCCGCACACAACCACTACGCCACCAGGGCTCAGCCCAAATTATTGCTTTAAATAGATAAAAAAAAAACAGGTTCCAATACAAGTTCCCCATTCCTTATAAGCAATACAAAATCAAAAGATCTCATAATACAAAATATGAGGGGAAATATTTGAGTTTGTGCTACCCCATCGGCAGTCTGAGCTGTTGACTCTCCTGACACAATTGCTGAAGACAGAATGGGTGCATAAGCAAATGTGGTGAAGAGAGCAGATGGTGCCTGGCGGTGAAAAGATATATCATCTAGGGTCTCAAAGGTTTGAAGTTACATGAGCCATCATTCAGCAGTGAGGAAACAGTACACATCAAAGAAACACAAGGTCAGTGAGATCATAAGGACTCATAGGGCCCAGGTAATAGACATCAGCAGATACTTAAAAACAAAAACATATTGTTGAAAATGAGGGGGCCAGATCAGAAACCCAAAGTCCATCTGTAGACAGTGGAACAATCTACCCAAAGACGGCCCACAGGGAGGGGATTAGTCACCAGGGTGCAGTAAGTAAACCACCAATGAAATACACTCGATTCCTCTTGTTCTTTGAGGCTTCCTCAGCCCCCGCTATCATGACCTCAGTGCTGCTTCCCAATTCAGACCAGACTGGAACATGCACACAGGAACAGAAAGGGATGGGAGCTCATGAACCAGAGAATCCAGGAATAGGAGTGGTGTGATGGGCAGGTTTGTTATGCCAACATGGCCACAGAAGATTGGTGGGTCTGTTGTGACGGCACAGCCAATGAATACACGGGATGAATTGAAGGGCAGACATAGGAAGGGCTCGGCGAGTCCCGCCCTCTCTCTTGCTTCCGGACCTTCGGACCAGAGAGCTGCCCTGTTCGTCCTGTGCCTCGACCTCCAACTAACACTACCCGTGGGACACCTAATCGTGCACTGTGGAGCTGCGAGTTGAGGTTCCTTCAAGCCCTATTTCACCACGCTCCTGGGATATACATCTCTTCAGCTGGGGACTGTGGACATTTGGGCCACTTCTTCATGCAGCATATTTCTACCTTCAGGTCCTGCTCTGACCCAATCTTGTATGTACCACTTCCATTTAACAATGGAGTGTTGCTGCGCACGTCCAACTTTATGACTCTGTGGGTCAGACAATACCCAGTTCATGATGGGTAGTTCAGGCCTCGTGGTGTCTTCGTGGCCCAAGGTGAGGTGTTCATTCTCCCCCAAACCCTAGTAACAAGCCAACAGCTGTTTTTCAAAGGAGGAGTAGTTGTCTGCAGAAGATGGCAGGACTTTATTCCAAAATTCCAATGGTCTATGCTGTGATTCACCAATAGGGGTCTGCCAAAGACTCCACACTGCAGCTTTATCAACAACTGACACTTCTAGCACCATTGGGTCAGCTGGATCATATGGTCCCAGTGGCAAAGCAGCTTGCACGGCAGCCTGAACCTGTTGCAGAGCCTTTTCTTGCTCTAGACCCCACTCAAAATTGGAGGCCTTTCATGTCACTTGATAAATAGATCGAAGTAGAACACCCAAGTGAGGGATCTGTTGCCTCCAAAATCCGAAAAGGCCCACTAGGCATTGTGCCTCCTGTTTTGTTGTTGGGGGAGTCAGATGCAATAGCTTGTTCTTCACTTTAGTGGGAATATCTCCACATGCTCCACACCACAGGATCCCTAGAAATTTTAAAGAGGTGGACAGTGCTTGAATCTTTGTTGAGTTAATTTCCCAACCTCTTGTATGCAGATGCTGTACTAATGAATCTAAAATCGTTGATACATCCTCCTTAGTGGATCCAATCAGCATAATGTCATCAATATAATGGACTAGTGTGACATTTTGTGGAATAGACAGGCGATCGAGGTCCCTTCGGACTAAATTATGGCACAGGGCAGAAGAGTTGATGTACCCCTGGGGGAGAGTTGTAAAAGTGTACTGTTGCCCTTGCCAGCTGAAGGCAAACTGCTTTTGGTGATCCTTTGAAATTGGTATCAAGAAGAAGGCATTGGCCAGATCAATAGCTGCATACCAAGTACCAGGAGAAGTATTAATTTGCTCAAGCAATGAGACCACATCTGGAACTGCAGCTGCAATTGGAGTCACCACCTGGTTAAGCTTACGATAATCCACTGTCATTCTCCAGGATCCATCTGTCTTCTTTACAGGCCAAATGGGTGAGTTAAATGGAGATGTGGTAGGAATCACCACCCCTGCATCTT
>PVJH01026878.1:0-29423 GCA_004026705.1 Nesogale talazaci
GGGGGGGGGGGGGGGGGGAATATCGCAAGATTTCCTAGAATTCTCAGAGAAAGCCATGCCCACACAGAGGTCTCATTGGCTATCTCCAGATTGACAGGCACCCCTATACACTTAGTCAAATTGGCATCAGAGTACGTGACTGCCACACCCACCAAGGCTTAAAAGGTAAGTAAGATCAGAGTTCTTTCTTACCCATTGAAGCGCATTGAAGTCCCAAGTCTTGCCCTTTCACTGCCCCATGACCTGCCTTGCTGGTGCTGAGGAGGCTGCAGGGAGCCTGCTCTCTTCTCAGCTCATGAGCTAGAACAGAGAGGCCTCAGAGGGCGGCTGACTGCAGGGTAACAGGACAGCCCTCTCAAACAGGAAGACAGCACACTAGGACAGCATCCAGCAGCAGCCCCTACTCCCTACTCCCAATTGCAACTGGCATCCCAGACATTTACAAATTGAAGGTGAAGCGATTGGAGGCCTTTGGCCATCCGCAGCCCCCTGGCCTCCATTTTGTGTGTCCCATCACCTTAACAAAAGCAATTTCCCGGCCGCCTCCCCACAGAGTATTAGACATGACAGGCTGCGCTCTCTGGCATGGCAAGTCTGACTCTTCGTTTGCAGCAGATGCTCATTATGGATCTTCATTCAAGTAAATCATATTGCTGGCTCCAAAGGAGAATATTTCTCCGGACTTTCCTGGCACCCAGAGAAGACAACCACATGCCAGTCCCTGCTAGATGCTAAACAAAGAGTCCAGCTGTCCAAACAGAAGAGCACATGGAAGGGTCACTGTGTCGCTAAGGTCGTGATCGTGGTCCCTGGTGCACAGGAGCAATTCCTGAGGAAGCTCTGCTCCTCTGCTTCACAGGAGCCGGGATACACTAGAATCACATTCAAGCTACTACCTGAAAAGTGGGTCTGTCGAACTCATGCATGAAAGAAAGTCCTGGTGATCTGCTTCCATCATGATTACAGCCCAGAACCCCTCTGAGCAGGTCTGCTTCTAGCACACGAGATCTCTGTGCATTGGAAGTAACTCGACAACATCTTGGGTGCCATGAATGGTTACTCTTGGCTACTAAGCTGAAGATCGATGGTTTGAATGTGTCCAGCAATGCAGTGAGCAAAGGTCAAGGCAATGACAGCCAACCCCCGACAGCACGGTTCTACTCTGCCACTCACGGACTTTCCCTGCCTTGGGATCAACTGACCAGAGATGGGTTTGGTTGTTTTGTGCTATGAACATAGGGGTGGGGTGGGTCAGGGTGAGCACTATGCCCCCTAAGAGTCCTGGAATGCTGTAGTCTCAGGCAATGATTGCTAACAGTAAACAAAGATCACCTGAAGTCCAACTCCTGCCCTCTCTCCACTCCACCACCCAGTGTGCATTCCTACTGGGAACCCCAAACCTTTTCTTGGCCCCAAACTCCAAAAAACAAACTCACTGCCATGGAGTCAGTACCAACTCATAGTGCTCCTATAGGATTCAGTAGAACTGTCCGTTTGAATTTCAGAGACTGTAACTATTCACGGGAATAGAAACCTGCCTTTCTCTTGTGGTTTTGACTGGAGGACCTTTCAGATCACAGTTCAACTCATAATCACTACACCCTCAGGCCTCCCTCCGTTCTTGGCCCAGATCTCTCACAAACCTCCTAAGGGTAAATGTAGCTCTCCAATAAGCCTCTGTAAAACACACACACACACTTAAAACATAGTTATCTAAATTATCCCAAATGCAGATGAAATGGCTTTTGATCTGTCAGAGCTTGGGTTCTTCACCTGGATACCTTGTGTTGGTGGGCAGGGTGGCGGTACCCTGAGACCAGTACCTACACACAATCCCTAGTGCACGCCCTGCTTCCAATGGCAATCACCCCTGAGAAAGGGCTCCCCCTGCTAGGGCTTGTCCAGCCAGGACTCTCTCCTTCCCCATTCTCTTTCACTTCAACCTAACTGGGTGGGACTTTAGGCTGGTATGCTAACTATTCAGGGATGAAAACTTCAGGAATGAAGGCTGTCTTGGATCACCAGCCCCTGCATTGGGAGTTGTTGCATTTGGTGCTTAAGAGAGAGGTATGCTGATTGCCATGTGACTTTTTACTGTTATTTTGTTAGCTGATCCTGGAACCATGGCAATTCCACATACAATGAAACAAAACCCTGCCCAACCATGCCCTGATGAGTGGTGGTTTGGTCCAATTATGTATGATCCACAAGGTTTTCTTTGGATGGCTTTCAAAAGTAGATCGGTGGGCTTCTCTTTCTAGTTTATCTGTAATCTAGAAGCTTCCTGGAAACCTGTTTAGCATCTTAACAACCCCCAAGCATACAGTGACAGGCGTGATGGCTGTACATGCATTGCCCAGAAATTGAATGTGGATCTTTTGAATAAGCTTAAAAGACTAACCTCAGGGCTGTTGGGTTAATTGTAACTCATGGCGACTCTATTGGGCAAAGTACAACAGCCCTTGAGGGTTTCTGAGACAGTAAATATTTACAAAAGGATCTTTGTAATCTCAGAACGCCTCATCTTTCTCCCTCAGAGAGGCTGACAGTTTTGAGCTGCTGACCTTGTGCTTAGTAGTCTAAGGCATACCTCATGACATCACCAGTGCTCTTGGTCTCCTGCACAGAAGATAAACCTTCGCTGATGGAATCCCCAGCGTCCGCTCCATTTGGTTTACTCTCTTGTTGCTGTTACCATGGGTTTAGACTGTTTAATGACCTTTTGCTTCACTACCAAAATCGACACTTACTTGCCTCCTGCTGCCACTATCTCTAGAATGGGTTTTGCTGCATTTGGAAGCTAGAGTGCACCTCACAGTAATATTTGGGAGAGGGGGGATTAAACAAGAGAGATCATGATGCTATGCCACTGTGATCTATGAGATGAGACGATACTGCTGATGAGTGTTATGGTAAACTTCTTAGAAAATACAGTGCAGTCAGCTACTAACATAGGAGGTGCCCCAAAAAACTGGAATTTCTTTTCAAAATTATGTATTTATGTATTTATTTATTTATTTATTTTGCAAAACAACCTTCAAAGTACTCTCCCCTACACTTAATATATTTGTCAAATCTGTGATTCCATTCTTGGAAACATTTTTCAAACCCACAGGTTTGGGTAGCTGACAGCACATCTCTCTTTTTTTTTCTTTACCTCTTCTATGTCATCAAATCGCTGTCCTTCCATGTCCCTCTTCACTCGTGGAAACAAAAAGAAGTTCCATGGAGCAAGAACAGGTGAGTAAGGTTCGTGGGGCAAGGGAGGGATGCTGCTTTTTGCCCTAAGAACTAGTGGACTCATTACACCATTACACTGAAGGCTGCATGGGTGGGGCCATTGTCGTGGTGGCAAAACCAGTTCCCTGTCTGCAACAAGTCAGATCTTTTTTGTCACATGCTGTAATGCAAACTTTTCAGAAGCTCTGAATAGAAAACTTGATTAACCGTCTGACCTAGTGGAAGAACTCCAAATATACTGAGTCGACATTTTCATCCATTCAAGAAATTGATGTCCAGAACGAGGTTTATGATCGATCAACATTTCACCTTTTTTGAAATGAGAAAAACACCCATACACTTGAGTTCTTCCCATAGCAAAGTCTTTGTTAGCTGTGTTCAAAATCAAACCAGCTTCTGGAGCATTTTTCCCAAGCAGGAAACAAAATTTTGCAGCCACACAAGTAAATCAGCCATCACAGAAACAAACAAACAAACAAACAAACAGGGTTCAAGCAAAATTGCTTTGATGAAAAAATTCACTGTGACCAAGAAAAGCCAGTCAGATGATAGCATATTATAGTACAACACTAATGAAACACAACTTTCCTCTAGTTCTTTAATGTTTCCTCCCCTAACCTCAACCCCCAACTATCTAGACCTCAATTCTACCTTACAAATCCGGCTAGACCAGGGCATGTACACTGGTAGAGATAAGAGCTAGCAACACCAAGAATCCAGGACAGATTAAAACCGTCAGGACCAATGATGAGAATAGAGATATCAGGAGGGTCAGGAGAAAGGCGGAGGAGAAAGGGGGAACCGATCACAATGATCTACCCATAACTCTTTCCCAGGGGAATGGATAACAGAAAAGTAGGTGAAGGGAGATAGCAGTCGATGTAAGACTAGGAAAACAATTATAAATTATCAAGGGTTCATGAGGGAGAGAGGGTGGGGGGGGGATTAGGAGTGAAATCTAGGGCTCAAGTAGAAAGAAAATGCTTTGAAAATGATGATGGAAACATATGTTCAAATAACATAGCTTATATATTAAAAATAAAAAATTCGCTGTAAGCATAGAGAACCTTCCCAGGTGAAGCCACTGGGTGCGCTACCTAAGAGAGTTGTTTGATGCTCACCTAGCAGGAAAAAAGACTACTACAAAAGTTCCACCCAACACAATTTGGTTTTCAAGGGGTACTCCTCCTTATATGAAAGTTTTCAGATGTATTGTGCATGTGATAGGTAAGTTTATTGTGCCAACATGGCCAATGAAAACATGTAGAATTAATTGAAGGGGGAAGAGATGAATGGGTAGAAAAACTTCACCCTTTTTGTCTCTCGATCTTTGATCATCAGACCAGTGTGCAGCTGCCTTGCTTATTCTGGCCTCAATTTGCAAGTTACATTATCTATGGGACACCTCACCTGTGGACTGCATCACTGTAATTTGAGTTCCTTCAAGATCAGCTTCACCATGCTACTGTGAGATGTGGACTGTTGAACCCTGTCGTCTGGCTGACTGTTGGTGACCTGCTTTGCTGTTTGCTGCCTGTGGCTGGATAACCTGAATTGCTCTACAGAGGGCTACCAGACAGCCCTCAAGATTTGCCCGAGCCATTCATACTGCTTCTAGATTAATTAACTGTTTATTTATTATGTCCTATATCTATTTATACAAATAGATATAATTATTAATGTCCTGGTTTTGTTTCTCTAGAGGACCCTGTCTAACATAGTACCATTATATGCCTGGAAGTGCAATTGCTTTGTATATAAGAGAAGTGAAATATCTGTTTTTAGTCCTGGGTGCTGTCTCTTTTTTCTAATCTGGATTTCTGAACTCTATTATAACCATATGGGATCACAGATGTATATTTTCTTGGAGAGTGTCCAAAGGGACATTAGTCTATGCATGACTCCATCACTGAAAGGGAAGGAAATCAATTCCATATATTGAATAGTCCACACTTAATTCCGTTAACATCAAGACATCTTTCAGCATTATTCAGATGACTTGAAAATTTGTCTTGATAAACCTGGTAAATGTATTGATTCATGACTGTTTTGTTACTAATAACCTGTATGACAACAGCAGATGCTCTGTGGTCGGCAGACTCCTCACTACCATCAAGTTGAATCTGACTCACAGCAATCCCACAGGACAGAATAGACCTGCTCCTTTGGGTTTCTGGGTTTCTGTGATTATAACTCCTTATGGGAGCAGACAGCCTCATCTTTCTCCCTTTGAGTGGCTGGTGGGTTTGAACTAGCTGGCAGCCCAACTCTTAACCCACTACTCTTCTACCAGGTCTCCTGCAGACTGAATAGTGCCCCCCAAATGCCCATGCCTTAATATCCAGAATCTATAAATGTGCTGGATTACATGGCAAAGGGAAGTTAGAATTGAGGAGGAAATTGTGTTTACTCATCAGATGATTTGGAGATGGAAAGATTATCCTGGATTATCCAAGTGCACCCAATGCCATCACAAGGGTCTTTATATGTGGAAGAGAGAGGCAGGAGAGAGAGAACTAGAAAGATGGAAGCCTGGGAAAGACCTGGCTAATTGTGGTAGTTGCACAATTAATTTTTTATCATTTTATTGGGGATTCATACAGCTCCTATCACAATCCATAACACATCCATTGTGTCAAGCACATTTGTACATTTGTTGCCATCATCGTTTTCAAAATATTTTCTTTGTACTTGAGTCTTTGGCATCAGCTCTCATTTTTTTCTTCCTTCCCAACCCTCCCTCTCTCATGAGCCCTTGATAATTTATAAAAAATTTTTCAAGTCTTACACTGACTAGTGTCTCCCTTCACCCACTTTTCTGTTATCTGTCCCCCTGGGAGAGGGTTATTTGCAGATCATTGGGATCAGTTATATATCGTTTTACAGGGGTGATAGTCAACCTGTCAATCAGGTCACAGCCTGATAGTGCTGCATTGTGGGTGTGGTCTTCTCACAAAAGGGGCCCTGGGAACTTCCTCCTGCCTCTCTGCCTTCACCTTTCCTGTTGACTCACTCTGATGGTGGGCAGAGCCTTGGAGATGCATCTATCACAATTGCAGCCACAAGAGTTTGCACCCACTGGCCTATGATATTCCTGCAATCTGGATCACTGCTGGTGTCTGTGTGAGTCTTAAGAGTGACTTACAGGCTAATATAAGACTTATGGATTTGATTTAGACTGGGCTCAGATGTTCTTCTGACATACAATTACTTCTTAATGTAAAGCTCTTTCGTACATATATATGAGTGTCTCTGGATTTGTGTCTCTAGTCAACCCAGCTGTGTTAGTCCAGGTTGACTAAAGAAACAAATCCAGAGACACTCATATGTGTATAAGCAAAAGCTCGATATACAAGAGTAATTGAATGTTCAGAAAACATCCTAGCCCAGTCAAGATCAAGTCCATAAGTCCAATATTAGCCCATATGGCTGATGCCAATCTATAAATGCCTCTCCAGACTCATGAAGCACATGCAATGATGCAAAATGCAAAAGATTACAGGCCAGTGGGTGGACAGTCTTGTAGATCCAGTGGTGGTGGAAGCATCTCAGTACTGGCAGGGGTCTCTATGTGGCTTCTCTGGCTCCAGGGCTCTGATTTTATCAGCTTAGCTCTATGTGGCTTATCAACAGAAATGGTTTGCAGGAAATGAGTATGTGTCCCACTCTCAGTGAGCCATTTATCTCCTTAGTGCCTGCAAAGGAGGTCATCAAGTTGTCACCTGATTGACAGGCTAGACTCCATCCCTCCATAAATTGACACTAGATGACGTAACTACCACACTGGCCTACCACATGGATAGTACTGACTTTGAAGGTGGGAGAAAGGAGCGGGAGACAAAACATGAGCTGGCTTCAGAAGCTGCAGGAGACAAGGAAACAGTTTCTCCCCTAGCATCTCCAGAAGAAAGGTGATGTGGTCAACACCTTGATTCCAGACTTAGGGATTCTGCAATTCTTAAGATAGCAATGTAATGTTTGCAGCGACTTTGGAGCACAAAAGAGACCTCAAATCTCAAAGATAATTTAAGGACATTTATTAAGTCTCACAGGAGTAGAAAACTTCATCCCCCCCACTCCCCCCTAGGGATAGACTGGTGGTTTTGAACTGTTGACCTTGCAGTTAGCAGTCCACTGCATAACCCATTACACTACCAGGGCTCCTCTGTATCAGAATGGACTGAATGGTTATTGCTGCTGTTGTTAGGTGCCCTCTGTGAGGGATCAGACTACCCACAACTGAATGGCTCCAAGGGACTGTTGTGTAATTGAGGGATAAATGAAAGAGACAACAGACAAGATAAAGCACGCAAAGGTTCGTCTCTTCAGTCATGACTTCAGGAGCCATGTCCGAGCAGAGAGAGAGAGAAATGTAATCCCAAGAGTTTATATAATCTCAGACATGCAGGCCATGGGAAGCACGTATGGAAGGGGCTTTACAATACTTGTAACAGGAGAGGATGAGCTAGGGGTGTATGTGTAATAGGAAAGGGTTGTAATAGGGGCACACATGTGACAGTCTAACCTTGATCATCTGAGTTGTCTCTATCTTCGATGTCTTTGAGCTTGCCTCCAGGAGAACAATCTATGATCCTTATCAGAAAGAAGTTGATCCTACTTGGGGTGGGACAGACAGACTTAGAGTCTGATTGCCTGAGATGGCCAATGACTTTCAGACAGACAATGACTTTCAACTTTGAGCAGTTGAACCTCAATAGTATAGTGAGAGGCCATATGTTGGCAGACAGCGCCTTAAATTTGGCAGCATTGTGGGGCAGGGGAAACATTGAAGGGAATGACTCGTACTTATGAGAATGTGAATAGGGACACATCTCCACCCATGAACGTGAAAGTTTCCTTCACGGGAGTCTTGGTTCCAGACTCCTTCATGTATGAATGTTGAGAGTTTGTCTACATACGCTCTCTTCCCAGTTCTGTTACCCCTACCATTGAGTCCCTTCAGACTCACAGTGACCTTGTGTAGAACAGAATGAAGCATTACATATTCCTGAACCATCTCACAAGTATTGTTCTTATACTTGAACCCATTTATGAAGGCATAGTGTTGAACCACCTGCTTGAAGGTCTTTCTCTTTTTCTCACCCCACTATGTTACCAAACATCGTGTCCTTCTCCAGGGACTGGTCTCTGCCAACAACTGGTGCCAAATATGTAAATCAAAGTCTTGCCATCCTTCCGGACAGGAAACTGTTACAAAGGCATGGCTGGAGACAGATCAGTACATCACAGCTACAGATGGGACTACAGAATTAGGCATGGGGCCATGATTGGGACACTATGTTAGAAAAGCTCACAAATTTGTTTGGCACTTTCTAACTAAGGCAGTCAGGAGATGACTCATGACCATGCAAGCCTACAATCCCAGTTTCCATGAAAAGGCACACCCAGGCCTGGCTTTTAAGGGCTATGCAGCTGGATGAGCTAGGAGAGGGAGAACAACCCTAATGGGCTCTGCCCTCGGCCCAAGCGATTCATATTGCTGACTAATGGCCACAAGGAATTCAGTGGAGGCTGCATTTATGTATAGACACATAAAAAAATGCTGGGCTTCACTGTGAACCCTCGTCTTCTGCAAACATAATGCTCAGAAATTTGAAGCTTTAATAAAAAGACCATGATGTTTGTATAATTTGTTAAAGCGTCTATAAAAATGTAGTCCACTCTCTAACCCTGGGTTTCTCAACTTTAACAATATGGATATTTGGGACACGGTAGTTCTTTGTTTGAAGGTGACTGAGCTGATAGTTTTAGAAGCTTCTGCAGTTTCCCTCCCTTGGATCATGATGCCATTTGCCATTTCTGTTACCAGAAAGCAGCCTCCCTGGCGGATTGCAAGAACAAATTCAGACAAGGGACAGCGTTTACTTCAGACTCAGAAATAGTTTGAATGCAACGAGTGAGCTTATTGAGAAAGTATTTAGGCATGGAATACCTCAGATTAGCTGGGTCCCTGTAAAACAACCAAGTGAAGAAGCCAAAGTTATTGCCTTTAAGAGTCCCCAAAGAGGAAGTTGGAAAGAAACCAGGAAACCTATGCAGACCCCAAACTGAATGTGCACAGACACAAGCCCCCTAGGTCCCCCTAAAACCAGTATCTTGGACACACCCACCTTAGGTACATCACACAGATGGGCTTATATCCGCCCATGGGGTCAACCAATACCACAAGCATGCTTCAGCCAGAGGTTTGAAATATCAGAGGCCTCACTCTCTTATTGTGCTTCTGGTTAGCAGCAAGTGAGGGTGAGGGTCTCCATTCTGGGTGCCTGTGCGCTTATCCTCTAGCGTTCTTAGGCTTCTGGCCTCACAGGATTCCCCCAGTTCTGCACATGCATGTGCTAATTCCCACGTGGTGACTCACGCCCAGTTGTGAACCTCAGCACTGCTTCCACGCCGCTTGGCACGCTTCCCAGAAATAAGGAGCACCCCTTTGAAACGGTCATACCTGAAACTTGTCTTGTCCTTCATAGAAACCCACTTGGGTCACACAATGTGCTTTTCCGGTGCGAATTCTTTCATCCGCGAAGCCCAGATGCGAGGGATAACTCACTGCAGAAACCTGACACTTCTGGCTTCCACTTGGTGTCCATTACGAATGAAAATGCCTGGGGAGGTAACACAGGAAGCTAGCATCAGTCCTTCATGTGTCCTTGTGGGGGCTCATCGGTTCTACCCAGCAGGATGATTGGGTGGAGAGAAAAAGAATACCAAATGGGCTGCTGGGACCAAAGCAGACACAAGACAAAGTGTGCCCATTTCGTGCCACATTTACCACGACAGGCAAGTTCTACCTGCACTCGGGGCTGGAGTACACCGATGTGTAAGAAGTCCTCTCAGCCTTGAAGGGCCTCACTATCTTCCAGAGGAGAACAGAATGCAATTAAAATAAAATATCTGGTAGACATGAGAAAGGTTATTAGCATACAGTGGTCCTATTCTCTGCATTTAGACTGTAAGGTCTGGCCACAAGCAGGTAGAAAGCAAAACAATGGGCTCCAGTAATTGAAATCAAGGCAGTCTCGCTAAAATGCTTTGTGCTGCCTTTGAGAGGCGCATGCAAAGGGTAGGTACTAGGGAGCTGGTACTAGCACGGGGTAGATTTAAAAATAAAGGGAAAAAAGTGGGGAAGGGACCACGATTGGGGCAGATGCATTGTTAGACAGAACATTGATTCTTGGTTTAGGACCTTCCAACCAAGGCAGCAAGATGTGATCCATGACCATACAACCCGGCACTCCAGTTTCCATGAAGGGCACCCAGGCAAGTTTCGAAGGTGGTGTAGCTTCTCCCTGTGCACTCACTCTAAATGAGGCACACTAGCAAAACAACGTCCATTTTTGTTAACTGCTAAATGTCAAGCCCATTTCCCCCTCCCATCTTGGAAAGCTGACTGCTAGCTGACCTACCCATTCTCCCTCCCCTTATGGGAAAGTCTCTGCTGGCGATTAATTTTAGAATGTACGCTCATGTTTCCAGGTTCAGGATACTACAATTAGTTTCGACTATTTTTCAATAAATCATTTGTTTTGATTATCTTTCAATAGTGTTCCTTTTGGAGCTGAGCCCTGGTGGCGTAAGTGGTTGATTGTGGGACTGCGGCCTGCGGGCTTGGTGGTTCAAATCTAGCGGTGGCTCTCAAGAGCAGGGCTGTGTAGCTCCCAGATCACCAGAAGGCAGTGATGCCCCCCAAAAAATATTGTTCCTTTTGATGTTATATTCTGAATGATGTAGCTCATCCTGTCATGATAACCAGGATGCTCTTTTCAATGTTAGTATTGTTCCTGTTATGATAATCTTGTTATGGTAAGCAGGATGTCCTAATCAATTATAGTACTGTTTATTTTATGATAACAAATGTACCTTGTGATGCATGCTTGCTCTTCTTGAAGTTACAGTTAACAACACATTAATTTTGCTTTCTGCTTCTGTGCATGCTTGCTTCAGATCTAGACGGTTGATACATAATTTGGGGTCCTTCAAAGACGGACTGAAAAGTTCACTCAGGCCTACAATCAAAGAATCACTTTTAGACTCTTGAAGTCTGGTTAGAAGTGAAGAAAGACTCGTCTAGTTATCAAGAAATTATCGTGGCTGTCACTTATTTAACCCAAAACATAAAGGCAAAGCTAGTCACACTGCTAGCTAAAGGTCAGAAGGAATTCACTGGAGGCTGAGCTCATCTGCAGACTCGTACGTGCATGGGCTTCCACAGTGAAACACAGCTTTCCACAAACTCAGTGGTCAAAAATGTAAGCTCTAATAGAGAACCGTGGGGTTTTCAATGACAGTTTTTTGTAAGAGGTCAATAGCCAGTTCTTTCTTCCAAGATAACAAATTACCAACTGTTCAATTAGCAGCTGTGATTAACTGCCTGCACTCCATCACTCAAGGACTCCAATGTTATTTTTATTACTTATAGTATTTAAATAATATAGTAAGCTTTCTAAACACCCTTGTACATGCTGATGTTTGGGACTTGATTCCACAAAGACAGAGACATGGGAGGAGGGACAGGGAGCTATGAGCTGAGGAGCACTTGTGGAGACCTCCCTGAAGAAATCCCAACTTGGCCAGCAATCTGGCTCTGTTTATGACCTCGCCTGTCCATGTGAGGTAGCTTATGAGAAGTTCATGCACTTACAAGGCCAGGGCCCTAATGTTGCCGTTGTTGTTGCTATGCCCATAGCAACCCCCTGGACCACAGCACGTGACACCGCCCTGATACAGGGCAGCGATGGAGGATTTCTTGATCTGAAACACAGCTGGGCATGATAGAAGGGCAGGGGCTGTGGTAAACTGGTGCTTGTCGCACGCATATGTTAACTCCTCTCATTGTTTAAGAGAACCTGGAAATCAAAAATGCTGTAGGTAACTTAGCAGTTTGAAAACAGGGTGCATGACAAAATCCCTTGATTCACTGCACTCCATAAGAAGTCTGCAGACTTCTCTTGTAAGACTCAGATGGGCCTCAGAGGAAGAAATTGTTTCTGACTTTTCTCTGTACAGATCTATATATTAATTAAAGGTGGGTTGCTATGACTCTATCTATCATTGTTTTTCTGCTGCAGTTAGTGTTAAAAGCCCATACTCTTGAAGACTAGGAATATTTCTTTCTCCTCACCCTCACAGCCCACCCCAGGCCAACCCCAAGAGAATCAAGCACCTCAGTGGCTCATGAATGTGTCCCACCCACTGACATTTCTGCCCATACCATTCTTTCTCTGGACCCTTCCCACTGCTTTTTAGGAAGTCCTCACGCCTCCGACCGGCCAGACCTGCCTGTACACTCCACTTTCCGACATTCCTCCCTCAAAGCACACTTTGCGTAAACACGAGTCATGGCATTACTCAGAACAAGTCAAAGACTCCGTATCAAGGAAAGATCAAAATCTAAGCTC
Organism: Nesogale talazaci; assembly: GCA_004026705.1. NCBI lineage: Eukaryota > Metazoa > Chordata > Mammalia > Afrosoricida > Tenrecidae > Nesogale > Nesogale talazaci. The sequence goes on from PVJH01026878.1 coordinate 12,660, forward strand.
TTCAGCACAAAACCCATGCGATACTTGGCTGACCCAAGATTCTTAGTGGTTCAGCACTTGGGACCTGAGAATCCTCCAGGAAATGAGCTAAGTGTCATCAAGTCCATGATGGGATCTGCTGTGAGCAGCAAAGCAGCTGCAAGAGGATGAGGGAGGAGCGCAATGTCCTGCCTCAGGTCACCACCCTGCTGCAATTGAATGAAAGTGTCCTCAGGGGAGGGTACAGTGGGGGGAGCCTGTTCCTATTTAAGCAGACGTTGGGGAAGGCTGGTCTCTTCCTGTTGGTCTGGATCCTGCATCTGTCTCATAGTTCTCTGGTACTTTGGACTTGCGCCAATGGAGCACCATATTGCCTGCCAACCTTCGATTCATTCACCTCTACCATCAGAACTAACTTGTTGGCCTTGGACTCATCTACCTCTGGCTCCAGCAGCATGTGAGTCTTCCTGCATCCTAGTTCATCTTCCTGTTTGCTGGTTTGTCAACTCTAGCAGCTACATGAGTCAGAAAAGCCTCCACCTTATCATCTGATCCACTGAGTTGCCCTGGAATGGATTTTTCCATTTCTATGACCGTTTGAGTTACTTGCTTAATATACACTTTTTTCTTTATGTCTAAACACGTCATTGCTTTTGCTTCTCGAGAGAACCCAACCTAACACTATTCATATCTGGGGAATGGTAAGTATTTGGGTACATGTAAACTTGAGGGGAAACGGAGGCCAAGAACATCAGGCAGAGTCTACACTGTGAAGAACTTTGAATGCCATGCACAGGGGTAGGAGTTTAGCTCATAGGCAACAGGGAGTCAGGAAAGGTTTGAAAATTCCTGTCTGTGCTAGATTATCATATTTTCTCAAACCATAAGAAGCTCCTGACCATAAGATACACCCCGTTTTTAGATCAGGAAAACAAGAAAAAATATTCTTTACCAAATAGAACCAGTGTACTAAAATGTTCTGGGGCACCACACCTTCACACCAGAAAATGCACCCTCCTTTTCCCCCTGCTTTGGGGGGTGGGGAGTGCATCTTATGGTCTGAAAAATACAGTACGTAAATCTAAATGTGCTAATTGCTTCTTTCATAGTAATTGTGTTAGTCCAGGTAGACAAGAGAAACAAATTCATATACACATGTATATGTGGATAAGAAAGAGATTTATATACAAGAGCAATTGAATATTGAAAAAAACACTCACTCCAGTCCAGTCCAAAGTCATAAGTCCAATATTACCCCATGTATCCCATACCAATCTGTAAGTCCTCTTCAGGCTCACAAGCACATGCAATGACACCAGGACAATCACAGACCGGTGGGTGCAAAGTCTTGTGGATCCTGTGGTGGTAGAAGCATCTCAGCCCCGGCAGGGGTCTCCCTGCGGCCCCTCCGCTTTGCAGGACCCAGGATCCATCAGCGTGCTAATGTGTCTTGTCAGCTGCAATGTCTCCCAGGGAGTGTTGTCAGCAGTAAGAACCCAGGGAAGTGAACTGAGAGAGATGGTGTCTCCGCCTCCAAGAAGGAGTTTCCTCATTTCCCAGAATTCTCAGGAGATGGCCACGCCCACACAGAGGATTCATTGTCTATCTCCAGATTGACAGGCTAGACTCCACCCCTACACCCTTATTCCTCAAACTGACACCAGATTAGGTGACTGCCACAATACAGATGACACTTTGTAATTTTTCATTGACTTTTTTGCTTACGTTTTCTGTCTCTCTCATTAAACAGCCAATAGCATATGGAACAGTTCAGCTCTGTATGACATGGAGTGACCATGGGTCAGAATAACTGGACAGCAGTGGGTTTAGGTGTTGGTCTTTAGTCCAACCCACCTCTCTCCATTCCTGTTTATAGAGGGGATTCTTCCTAGGGACATCAAGATAAACCACAGATGACTGAGAGCTTGTGAAACAGCAGGGTGCAGCAGCAATGAATGGACTTTAATGTTGTGCATCTTATGGACAAAATTCAAAGCAAAGCACCCACTGTAGTTAATTATAAGAAAAAAGACCTTTAAAAGTGCACACCTGCCATAATTAATTGAAAAATCTGATCACTGCTACTGGGAGCATAAATGCCAAGATTTGATATTTAACGTGGTTCATAAGTGTGAAAGATCAAGAGAATTAACAGCGGTCTTTATTCAAGTAGGCCTTCTTTTAACTGAAATCAATCAAGTTCTTTAGCGGTGTGGACATGCACTGAAATGTTATCAGTGGTCCCTTTGAGTAATGTGGTTTTCTTGATTTTCCAAATTTTCAATAAGAAGCATGCTTGATTGAAAAAAGCAGTCAAGCCCTAAGAAATGAATCCTAAGAAGGGAATCGATGGGTTATGTTATCTGAAACTGTATCACTGATATTTCTCTAACTCTTTTAATACAGTTTGGCGCTTAGAACCATACTTTTTAGGGCACGTAGGGATTTTTACCAAATCATTTAGTATAGAGCCCTCAGGTTTCCAAGATAAAATTTTTACTACCCTGTGTTCTTTCTCCACTGCATGTGATCCAAACTGTCAATCATGGGGGTACAGGGGAGGAGAGGCTACCAAAGAAAACCCCAAAGAAACAATCCATGTAACAAATAAGTCATGTTTCTGTAAACTGTCCTTGACCTTGATGTGGTCACATGACTCAAGAGACTAATCAGATAGGTTCTGCTGAAGGAAAGACTTGTCCTCTTTATCATGATCCTTATATCAAAGGAAGATCCTTGTTTGGGATCATCGTTCAAATCCTGAAGGTCAGATGTGCCACCCGCCAAACTTTCCAGAGAAGTTGTAAGCCAAGAAATGACACACTTTGCGGTAATTCTGAATTTATTTTCCATCACAGAGGAAGAAAATTTTACCAAATAACTACCCAGGGCACATGTCACCTTTGTCTCTTGTTGAGCCCACCCATAATGAGGGCTGCATAATGCCCTCGATGCTTCCATCAAAATGATCTTTCTCTTAATATTGAGGGTGCAGAAAACATTCCTTATATTTCACTTAAACCCCCATCTGTAACTTTAAGTGAAGAACCTCTGCTTGTACCTAAAACTGAGTTGCAGAGACTAGATTTATTTTTCTTTCTGAAATATCCAAAAAAGAAATAGCAAACAAAGAAAGCATATAAGTAGAAGGATCATGCTTATTCCATTTATATTCTGAAAAAATATCTAAAATACTGAAATGTATGAAACAGAATGCAGCATTAGGATTAGAGGGAAAGTCATTAACAACCTACAGTAAGTGATAACAACATCGCTTGCTGAAAGTGAAGAAGACTTGAAGCACTTACTGATGAAGATCAAAGACTAAAGCCTTCAATATGAATTGCGCCATAACATAAAGCAAAAATCAGCACCATGGATCGATGAGCAATCCATGATCAATGGAGAAAAACTGAAAATGTCAAGGATTTCATTTTACTTGTACAATGGAAGCAATGGTCATGAAGTCAAATGACTTACTGCATCCTCACAATTTGGTGGAAGGAATACACAGATGCACTATACCACACAGAGCTGGTTGATCGCTGACCATTTCAAGAGAAGGCACATAATCAAGAACTAGTGGTTTTAAAGGAAGAAGCCCAAGCTGCACTGAAAGCATCAGGAAACGACAAGGCTCCAGGAATTGACAGATACCAATATTTCAAGCTGATGGAGCATCAGAAATACTCACTAGTATATAGCAAAAAATTCACCCTCAGGTGGCTAACCAACTGGAAGAGATTCATATTTGCACCCATGCCAAGGAAAGGTGACTCACCTGAGTGCGTATATTAGTCGGATAGACTAGAGAAACAAATTCATAAACCCTCATATGCATATAAGAAAGAGCTTTATATACAAGAGCAACTGTACATTAAGAAAGCATACCAACCTAGTCCAGTCCAAGGTTATAAGTCCGATATTAGCCCATATGTCTAATACCAACCTAAAAGTCCTCTTCAGACTCGCAAAGCACATACAATGACATCAGAACAACCACAGGCCAGTGATGCAAAGTTCTGTGTATCCAGTGGTGGTAGACGCATCTCAATGCTGACAGGGGCCTCTCTGTGGCTTCTCAAGCATCTCAGCACTGGCAAGAGTCTCTATATGGCTTTTCCAGCTTCAAAGGATGGCTTTTCCAGCTTCAGAGGTCTGGTTCCATCAGGGTAAGCCCATCTGGTTTCTCCTCTAGGACATCTTACAGGAAGTCAGCCTTGTATTTTTTCAGTAGAGTATCTTCAAGGGACTGAGGAGTGAGTCTCTCACCTTCAAGAAGGAAATACAGCTGATATCCCAGAATTCTCAGGAGAAAACCATGCCCACACAGAGGTCTTGTTGGCTATATCAAGATTGACATGCTAGACTCCACCCCTACACTCTTATTCCTCAAACTGACACCAGATTACATGACTGCCACAGTGCAGAACCTATCAAACAATAGTATTAATATCACAGACAATTAAGTTTTTTTCTGAGATCATTCAGTAACAGTTATAGCAGGACAGTGAAAGGGAGCTTCCAGAACTTTAAGCCAGGTTCAGAATAGAATGCAACACAAGGCCTATCATTACTGATAATCAAATGGATTTGAGTTGAAAGCAGGGGATATCCCCAAAATGTTTACTTGTGTCTTATTGATCATGTCCAAGCATGGGACTTCGGGCATAACACCAGGAAGAATGGAAATTCCAAAACAATTTGTTGTGGGCATAAGGAACCTGTACATGAACTGAAAGGCAATAGTCTGACTAGAACAAGGGGATCCTTTGGGTTTAAAATCAGGAAAGGTGTGTGTCAGGGTTGTATTCTTTCACCATACTCATTCAATCTGTATGCTGGGCAAATAATCTGAGAAGCGTTAAATTATATGAAGAAGCATGTGGGCTCAGGGACCAGAAAAAGGCTTATCAAGAAACTGAATATGCGGATGATACTACCTTGATGAAGTACAGAGGATTTGAAGCACTTACTGATAAAAATAAAAGACTATAGCCCTTGAGATTATACCTCAATGGAAAGGAATTTTCACAACCAGACACAATAGACAGCATCATCCTATATGGATAAAAGTTTGAAATTGTCAAAGATTTCATTTTGCTTGGATCCACAGCCAAGGTTCATGGAAGCAGCAGTCAAGAAATCAAATAGATATTGTACTGGGAAAATCTGTGCACAAGACCTCTTCAAAGTCCTGAAGAGTCAAGATGTCACTTTGAGAACCAAGGTATACCTGAGCGAAGCGATGGCGTTTTTAACTAGTCTTAAGTGTGAGAGTTCAATAAGAACAACTGTCAAGAAATGGATGTATCTTAATTATGGTACTGATGAAGAATTTTGAAAGTACAATGAAGTTCCAGAAAAACAAACAAATCTTTCTTGCAAAAACAGCCAGAATTCTCCTCAGAATCAAGGAAAGTGAGACTACACCTTATGTCCCGAGGGCATGTTATCTGTTGAGTCTAGTTAGTTTCTAGAAAAGAGCAGCAAGCTTTGGAAATTGAAGGGTGAGAGAAAAAGAAGAAAACTTGCCATGAAGAGTGACACCTGGTTGCAAAAATGGGCTCAAACATGGCAACAATTGTGCAGGCGGCAGAGGACCAGACAGCTTCTTCTTGTTGCATACAGGATACCTATGAATCAGAATTGGACAGCGCCTAACCACAGCATCACCAGCAAAACTTCGGGCAACATGGAGATGAGAAACAAATTAAAAGAGCCCAGTAATTGCCCCAGATTACTGGACCCAGGGAAAGTTGCTCTGAGTTGAGGAAATATGGTTCAGAATTTGGGGAAAGTAAGACCTCCAAAGTTTTCTGAATGCAGGACCAAAGAGAAGAGAAATTCATAGAAAGAAATCTGTAGCGGGTCCCTCAAGTCTTCGGCAGAATATAGAATAGTGTACATATGTGCTTAAGAAAACTGCCTAAGGTAGGAGGGGAAAACCATCTGGAATTACCAAACAACAATGCTCCCAGTGGGCTATGAATTGTGCCTGTTTCTACCAACCATACTGGAAAAACACATGATTCACAGCATTCTGGATAGATTACTCAGGAGTAACAGAGAATATTGGGAAATAAATAGCTCTAGATTGCATAGTACTCAGACCTACTTAAAATATAAAGATCATCCATTAAAATAAAAAGATCATCAATTAAAATAAAGGATCAAAACATCGTGAATAACTTAATTCCCTTCCATAACTAAGTAGAAGAGTACTCATAGAAATGCAAAAAAACATCATCAATGCTGGCCTTAACCACTGCCATCAAGAAAACTCTGACTCATTTCAACCTGACAGGACAGAGTACAACTGCCTCTTTGGGTTTCTGAGGCTATACATCTTTACAAGAGCAGGGAGCCTCATCTACCTGCCTGGGTTTGACTCGTGGATTCAAACTGCTGACCTCACAGCCCAGCAAAACTCCTTGATAAACACAACCATCAAACAAGGTAAAAATTCAAGATGTCCAGCATGCAATTAAAGACAATTCTCTGTGCAAAGAAACAGGAATGCATGGCCTCTAATGAGAAGAATTGTAAATCAATATACACCTACCTAGAACTCACACAGATGGAGGAATAAGCAGAGAGGGACATTACAGCACTTAATATAACTGTATTCCATATGTTCAAAAATTAAATAGAGACATGAAAGATACACAAAAGATCCAAATGGAACTTTAGGAATGGAAAACTCTAACGTCTAAGATGAAAAATATACTAGAGAGCAATCACAGCAGATTGCACATTCAGAGGAAAAAATAGTGAACTTGAGAGCATAGCAATGAAACTGTGCAAAATGAAACACACAGAGAGAAAAGAATCTATCCACCAAAGTAAAAGAGTCTTAGCGCACTGCAGAACAATTATTATTTTAAGTAGCCAGATAAACATGTGAGGGCTTATAACTGGAGATGCCAAAGGAATTAAGAGGGGAGCATGAACAGGAAATATCATTTTAAAGGAATAATGATTAGAAAATATATAAACTTTGTAAAAGCTATAAACCCACAAATAAACGTTATGAAAGTTGGACACTGAATAAGGAAGACAGCAGAAGAATAGAAGCACTTGAATTATGGTGCTGGCAAAGAATATTGAAAGTGCTGTGGATTGCCAAAAGAACAAACAAATCAGTCCTGGAAGAAAAATAGCCACTTAGAAAGCTCTTTAGATGTAAGGATTGCGTGTTAGGCCAGGTTGAGTAGAGAAACAAATTCAGAGATATTCCTATATGTATAAGAAGGAGCTTTTATAAAAAAAAAGTAATTGTATATCAAGAAAACATTCCAGCCCAATCCAGAACAAGTCCATAAGTCTGATATTAGTTTATAAGTCCAATACTGGTCCATAAATCTCTCTTCAGACTCTCACAGCCATGTGCAATGATGCGGAACGCAGGAAGATGACAAGATGGTACCTGAAAAGTCTTGTGGATCCAAGGCTAGTGCAGGACTCCGCAGCATGGTTCGCTCAGGTCTCAGTGTGGCTTCACTTGATTTGTCAACAAGAAGGTGAAGCAGAGAGAGCGTGTGTGTGCGTGTGTGTGTGTGTGCGTGTGTGTGTGTGTGTGTGTGTGGCCTGCCTCCAGGGAGAAAGAGACGAAGTTCCCAGAATTCTCATGAGAAGGCCACGCCCACAAGGAGGCAGCATCAGGCCGTGACTTGATGGACAGGCTAGACTCCACCCCCACATTTATTTATCAAGTCGACATGAAATTACGTGATTGCCACAGAGGGCAAGATTTTACCTCTCGTATTTTGGATATGTTTTCAAGAGACCAGTCTCTGGAAGCGAATCATGCTTGGCAATGTATCTGGATAGCAAAAAAGAGGACGGCCCTCAATGAGATGGCTTGCCAAAGTAGCGGCCACAATGGCTCAAACCTAAACAATCATGAGGATGGCAAAGCATCAGGCGGTGTTCTGTTCTATCGTACAGAGGGCGGTCAGAGATCGGAACGAGCTTGACAGCACCTAGCAACAACAGGTAAAACAAACTCACTGAATGCCAAGTCAAAGTAATATAAAGGAAGCTTCATCAAAGTATATCATAATTAAAAGCCAATTAAATTAGGGGGAAATCTTAGTAGTACCCAGAGAATAAATATACATCACAGACAAAGGAATAAGATATCCAGGAGAGCAGACTTCCTGGTAACAGAGGAAGCATTAAAGACCTGAAAAAACAATAAAACAAAACATGCAATGTCACATATAATTATATACCCAGCAAAAGTATCTTTCAAATCAAGGGCAAAAGGAAGATATTCTCAAATACACAAAAGTTAAAAAATTCACAACACAAGAAATGCCAAAGGAAGTCTTTCAGATAAAATGAAAATAATCTAGAAATCTAGATCTACACAAAAGTACAAGTAGCTTTGAAAATGGAGATGTCATGGGTACAGGTGCAATATTCTTGTCTTGCGTTTCAAGTTTCTTTTTCTTCACTTGGTCTTGCATGACCTCCACTTTTCCATTAAGTCCTTCATAGAGTTGGAGACCAATCAAACTATCTTTACTCATTCTTCTTCCAATTTCACATCCCCATTCCTATTGATATGTTTTTTCTCATAAAACTCCCTCTCTGGATCTTCAGTAATTGTACTGTTCTTCTTTGAACTCCCTCACTTCTTGTTGGTTAAACTGTGTAACTAACTGTTCTGATTTGGCATTGTTATTGCCAACAAAACCATAATTCTTTTGGACAACCCGTCTCATTGTGACTGGTTCATCTGATGACTTAGACTTGAATGTCAGCTCTGTCATGAACAGTCACAGTGAGTACTCACCTATTTAAGATTTTGAGGCCATCACCAGAGGGTCCTGTTTAATGTCATTTATCCCAGCACTTGCCCAATGTATTGACTATAGGATCTGTTGAATGCAATGTGAAAAGCATCAAATCTCCTTCTGTTCCCTTTCTTGACAGGAGAAAAAGCAAAAGTCCCAAGGAAAGCAATTTGCCGAAGGAGATTAGTGGCAGAGGAAAGACTCATATTTAAAGCTTCTAGAATAAGTTGTGTCTTTCCTCAGAATTCACCGAGAGAGAGAGAGAGAGAGAGAGAGAGAGAGAGAGAGAGAGAGAGAGAGAGATTGAGTAGCTCGTTGTAGATGTGCCTTCTGAGGAAACAGCCACCTGTCTTCTCAGCACAGGGTCATTCTGCTGAGAGTTGGCAGGCACTTCTCTGTCATCACTTAGTCATGTCTCTGTTCAGCTCAGAAGGCACGACAGACGCGGGGGGGCCCCCAGCCCATTTCACTCAGTCACTCCCCACCCCCACCCCCCACCCCCCGCCTTGATGCAGAGGCTGAATGAAGGGAGCAGATGTGGAGCCCAGACTATTTTGACAGGATTTCCCCCCACTCCCCACTCCACTCCCTAAAAAAGCCTTTTTCATCTCCATGTGTTTGGTTGAATTATTCCTATTCTCAAGTGAAGAGACCAGCAGAACAGCCCGGCGTGATAGCTAGAGGGGTGGGCAGGCACCTGGGAAGAAGAGCCCAGAGGGAAACCTCAGAGGTTTTCAATATTAATAATGGCTAGTAATAAGATCCACCAAGTCCTGATGTGCTCCTCTGCGCCTGCATGTGATTAAGGAAAAGAGGAGGAGATGGCATTATTTAAATCTGCCTGCAACGTAAGCTTGCTGATCTGAGAATTCATCTTAAAAAGACTTCTGTTCCTCTGAGTCAAACTGACACATTTGATAACTGCCAGGAAACAACCTGGGCATGGACGACCTCAGTGAGGAGATGCTGAGACAAAGGAGACCAACCGCTCTGCATGCTGGAGCATGGGGTAGTCAGTATCTGGCTAGAGGGGACTCTCTCAGTGGCTGGGAGAAGAAAAGAATGAGAACAAGCGGGACAAGCGACAGGGCCCAGCCACATGGTCCTGGCTAAGGTAGGAAATTCAGCCAGTGAGGAATTTCCCACAGTAGAACTGGTCATATGACGGCGAGTCCATGCTATGCCTCTCCTTTCTTCCCCAAGGGAGAAATATGTGGCAATCTCTTTCCATAAATCTTTCAGCATTAGAAACCACCACTATAGGTCAGGAGTGACCCAATCAGAATAGGTAGGGCAGGTACATCCCATACCTCAGCAGGAGGTCGTCCTATGCCGTGACCTTGTGCTCTAAGGGTTTGGAGGATGCTGATGTGACCAAAAGACAAAAGATCAAGTAAGGCCAAAGAGTGGTCCATGGGACATGGTCCCTAGACCAATTTGTCTTTATTAATGAAAACTCAACTCGATGCCATGGAGTCCATACTGAATCACTGCAACCCTGAGGGATAGGGTAGAATCGCCCCCGTCAATTCCAGAGACTGAAACTATTGACAGGACTAGAGAACACCATCAGTCTCCTGTGCAACTGCTAGTGGTTTCAAACTGCCCGGCTTGCAGATGGCAGCCCAGTGCATAACCACTGTGCACCAGAGACCCTGTCTTTATATTGTATATTAAGTGGAGTATTAAGCCCTGAAAACTGATCCTAATTTGGTTATAAGAATATAGTCTCATTTGAATCTCATACTTGGACTATGAAGAAAAGATGATCGCTCCTATTGTACAACACGGGAACAGGGATTTTAAAAGGTTAACAAGCCGCTTAAGAACACCTAGCCTTTACCATGTGTGCTGACCCTCTTCAGCACGTGTGTTCTTACTTAATCATTCTGCTTTCAAGAAGTTCTCCCTGAACTGAATTGGCAAGGATTTGCTGGTAAACAGTGTAATATAATTATTTAATAATACTTGCCCAGGGCCCGGCAGATGGCAAGTGTTGGGCTGCTAACCACGACATTGGCAGTTCAAATGCACCAACTACTCCCAGAGAGAAAGACAAAGCTGTTTGCTCCCATAAAGGTGTATTCTCACAAATGGAACTGGAATAAACTCGATGGCAGTGGTGTGGGCTCACTGCCATCGAGTCGATGCTAATTCATGGCAACCTCCTGTGGGTTTCCAAGATTATCAGTGATTCTAAGTGCTTATACTAGCGCTGGGGGCAGGCAGAGGGGAATCGACTGCTCCTTATGCAGGGGGAATAAAAGACACATGTCTGTTCCTGTAAATAAAGTCTTCCAACCACAGACCTCGTCAATCACATGTGTAACAAGGTGGGCAGTATCTTCACCATAGAGGTCCCTGAGATCATTGGAGGAAAAACCTAAAACTAGCACTGGGGAAAGGCAGAGGGGAATCGACTGCTCCTTATGCAGTGGGAATGAAAGAAGCAGGTCTGTTCCTGTAGATAAAGGCCTCCAACCACAGCGTCGTGATCCGCCATGTTCTTGTAAGAGGTATCATGAAGCACTCTTCTGGGAGGACATTGTGGGGATGATTTTTAGATGGGAGAATGTGACTACAACTCATCTCCAACCCACAGATAAGTGATTTCACCTCCCTTCACATTTTTTTTTTCATTTCATTTCATCCCAGCTTCTTAATCATGAGCATAGAGAGTTTGTCCCCATACACTCTCTTCCCCGGGCCTCAGTTTCCTTATGGATGGGGCCACTCAAGGGTCTCTGCCTTTAGAGTGACACTGAGCATTGTGCAGCATGCCTGTCACCATCTCTCACAATAACCTGGTGACATCAGAGGCATCGATTTCAAATACCCGGATGAGGAAGCAGAGCCATCTCTAAGGAATGCAGGTAATAAATGGTGAAGCAGGAACTAGAAGCCCAGAGTCCTTGGCTCCAAAGACATCTTCTTTTATTCAAATGAACTTTCTATGGCTAATGTTTCAGGGGAATTTAATCTGCTTTCAAGAAAGCACCGCAATGCGTTATTGAGAGTGGCTTTTTCAACAGTGGGCTAAGAGACACCCAATGACCTTTGGATGGGTTCCAAACCCCAAAACAAACCCACTCCTATCAAGGTGATTCTGACTCATGGCAACATAGACAGGGTGTCCCAACCCACAGTCTTTAGGAGAGCAAGCAGCCTTTTCTTTTTCCCAATGAGGGATTGGTGGGTTTGAACCAATGACTTTGTGCTTAACAGCTCAATGCCTAACACACAGAACTATCAGGACTTCGTATTCTCCTGAGCAACAAGAATCACATTTCTTGGTCATAACCTTAGCATCTCAAACTTCCAATGGCCCTATGTGGACATCTCTCAGGCCCCCATACCTCTTCTTTGGGCCAAGGAACAAGAGCCCCTACAGTTACAGAAGGTGAGAGAAGGCAGGGGGCGATCTGCCAGTTCTTTCCCCCCAAGGGCAAGATCCCAAGGCCATGAGAAAATAGCAGGCAATTGGAGGCCGTGTGGAAGAAGAAATCAATAATGGAGTCAGTCGTTTTTGCAAAAAGAATGAGAAGACTTTGCGCACAGACCACAAGTGATAAAGCCTCTCATCCAGGAAATTGACTCTGGGCAGGGATCTTTGTTCAGTTTGATTCTTTTGGTTCCCACCGGGAGCACGTGGTGATGACAAAAGTGCTGTGTGTGTAGAGTATACAGGGAACTGCAATCATTATTTGCACAAATGCAAAATGACTGCCTAGTCATCAGGACCTGGGAATAAATTCAGGATGAGTAATAAAAAGGAACAGCAAGGGACATAAAGCATTAAACTTGAAACACCTGATGTGTTTTGTGTGTTCAGTGCACCCAGAGAAGGTCCAGGCTGTTTTCTTACTTTGGACTGGGCTGCAGGCCTGCGGGGTGTGTGTGTTGGTGGGGGGTGCTCGCTGAGGATGTCTGTCCCTCACATGTCAGCCGTCTATCCTCCGCACCACCAAGAACAGTGGGTGAAGAAGGGGATTAGCCATGAGGAGACTGACAACAAAACTTTCCAGGAGCCCTAGTGACTCTGCAGTTACACACTCAGTTGCTATCCAGAGGTTAACAGTTCAAGTCCACCAGCCCCTCTCAGCAGGAGAAAGATGAAGCGGTCTGCTTCTGTAAAGATGCCTTACAAACGCAACAGGGCCTCTCCAGGCTGTCCTGCTGGATCACTGAGTTGGAATGAACTCAATGGCAATGGGGTATATCACCTTCCAAAGGATGCATGCAACTTATGAACGGCCACATGAAAGTAAAAGTTGTTTCCTAACCCTGTTTTGTTGTTGTCAGCTTCTGCGATTCTGGCCCCTTGCGCATGGTGGGCCCACGTACCGGAGCATGAAATGCTGCCCAGCCCTGCCCCTCTCCATGAGCAGTTTCAGACTGGACCATCGTAATCCAAAGGGTGTTCACTGGCCAATGATGAGAAGTAGCAGACTTTGACTTTCTTCCCACCCATGAAAGTCCACTGCCCTGGAGCTGATTCTGACTCAGAGGCTCTGTAGGACGCCATTGTTCCCAAGGCTGTCCATCTCTATGGAAGCAAACCGCCCCATCTTTCTCCCATACTGGGGTGGGTGGATGGGAACTGATGGCCTTTTAGTTAGCTATCGCTTTAACCCACTGTGCCACTACACTAGGACTCTGCTTTCTTCCTAATTCATCTTACTCTGGAAGCTCCACCGAAATTTGTTCGGCATTGAACATGAAAGACACCCGTGAGATTTAGGTGGTCATCACACGAGTGTAGCCCTCATTTACCCAGGAGGGTTTGAGAACGTCACAGCATACAGCAAGGCTTCAGAACCTGGAGTCTAAGCTCATTCAGGTGACGCAAAAGCTCCTGTTCTTTCTACCATATTGTAATGAATGGAATGTCTGGGACTTGGAGCCAGGAACCAAGTTTCTTATTTCAACTCTCTAAGTGCTTGTGTGAGCTAGAGCCAGCCACTGCCCTTCCACCACCTGTTTCTTCCCTTGTAACAAGATGGCGCCTTCAATCTCATCTTCAAGCAGCCCTTCTAGCTGTCGCTGGTCTATGCAGTCATGGCTGACCTTTTGAACCAAACATCCGCTCCCTTCATCTATATACTCCCTTCATATTGAACGGGGGGTCCATCCCCTGGCAAGCACCTATGGAAATATTACTTAAAATGAAGCCAGCAGGGGAAATTAAGGATATCCTTTCAAATTCCTGTCACCTGTTGAGGCTTCTCATTTTTACAGGTATTGGGTAGCTATTTATTCGTTTATCTTTTCAGTGTTGCAGAGATTCCGGAGCATAGTTACAAAATCTGGATAAGGTATAAATGAATTTGAGAAGACCTACACACCCATGATCCAATGACAAGCAAAAATAGAACCTTGTCTTTGAAGGTCCCTGTTTCCCTCCCCAATTCAATCTGTTGAGAAACATTAATCTAATTTGGTATTTATCACTTGCCTTCATATACATATGTAGATATGTGTGTGTAGATATAGTCTCATATTACATGTTTTTGAATGTTCAAGCTGAAATATTAGCTAAAATGTGGGTGGTATGAGTCCAGATACCACTATCAATCATTCTGACACAATCAATAGTTGCAAACAGAAGGGGAGAGAAATGTGAAAAGAAGCTCAAGTAATATTATTCTTCACCTATAACATTTTTAGATTCAGTTTGTGGCATTCCTTAAGAATTTTAATATTCTTATTGGGATCTTGATTCAAATCCTAGATTAATTTGGGTGGAACTGATACTTTTACATCTTCTGTTGAGGTTGTTCCCTGTACTTGCTTGTATTCTTGTTCACGAGTAAACTAGAATTCTAATTCTTCTTTACTGGCTCCAAAGTCCCTTCTCTTAAAAAATTTAAACAATCAGTATTTTGAATGTTTAGTTGAACAAGCTTGTAAAACTATAAGTGTTTGAGAGGAAGTTGTGTGTGGAACATTTCTCTAAATTATTAATTCAAGTTCTTTACTGGTGATAACTGTTCCTAATTTTAATTTCTCCTTGTATCAATGCTTTTAAACTACATTTGAGTAAACCAGTCAGTTCGTCTAGTGTGCAAATGTATTGACAAACTTGTTTTCAATATTCTTACATTTGCTACAGCTTTTGTAGCGTGCCCTTCCTAATCTTGTACATTCTTCATTATAAGTTATTTGAAGTAACCTTATGACTGTTGATTTCTCTTATTGCATATTTGTTTTCTATTTCATCATTATCTGTTATTTCCTTCAACGTCAGAGTGGCATCAATTTGTCTGCTGCTCTTGTTTACCTACTGTATGCATTTTAGGTTGCTTTAATGTACCCCTTGAGGTATCTGTGGAACATTGTTCTATTTTTTCCTTTCTCACTAATTTTTGATGTTTGAATTATTGAAAAAAAATTTTAATCCTTTCATTGGGGGCTCATATAACTCTAATCACAATCCATACATAAGCCCATTGTGTGTCAAGCATATCTGTGCATCTACTGCCCTCATCATTCTCCTAACATTTGCTTTCTAGCTAAGCCCTTGGCATCGGCTCATTACCCCCCTGCCTACTCCCCTTTCATAAACCCTCAATAATTTTTAAATTGCTTTTCATCTGTCCGGTGTCTACCTTCACCCATGTCCCCATTGTCCGTACCCCAGGGAGGAGGTCATATGTAAATCCTTATAATCAGTTCCCCCTTTGTAGCCCACCATTCTTCCACCCTCCCGGTATCACCATTCTCACATTCTCATCACTGGTCCTGAAGGGGATCATTTGTCCCAGATTCCCTATGTTTCTGGCTCCTATCTGTGCCAGTATATATCCTCTGGTCTAGCCAGATTTATAAGGTGGAATTCGGATCATGATAATGGCAAGGACGCATTGAAGAACTAGAGGAAAGTTAGATGTTTCATCATTGCTACACTGCACCCTAACTAGTTTGTCTCCTCCCTGTGACCCCTCTGTAAGAAGTCCGTTACCTACAGATGGACTTTGGGTCTCCAACCTGTACTTCCCGTCATCTACACTAATAAAATTTTTAGTTCCTTGTTGCCTGATACCTAATATTTGCTGTGGCAGTCATGTGTTTGTTAATTTTATGATTGAAATGTAGGGGTGGATTCTAGCCTGTTAATCTGGAGATAGCCATTGGGTAGCCAATGGGGACTCTATGTGGCCATGGGTTTTTCCGGAGAATTTTGGGAAATCTTGCGGTATTTCCCTCGTGAAGATGAGAAATCTCCCCAGTTGTTGGGAGTTAGTCTCAGAGATGATTAATCACGGACAAAACAAGATGGCAGCGTCCCAGAAGCTGGAGGAGCTGACAGAGAGACCACACGACTTTGCCCTGATGGAGCCAGACCCCTGAAGCTGGGGAGACCACATGGAGCCCTCTGCCAGCGATGAGTTTCTTCTGCTGTTGATGGACCCTGAGCCCTGGAAGCGAGGAGCCATGTGGAGACCGCTGCCAGTGCCAGGATTCTGCACCCACTGACCTGTGACTTGTGAGTCGGAAGGAGACTTTATGGACTGATTTCGGGCATATGGGTTAATATCGGACTTATGACTTTGAATTGGACTGGGCTCAATGTCCTGTTCCTCTTGTATATAAACCTTTTCCTTATACCTATATGTGTGAATATGAAATTTGTTCCGCTATTCTACCCAGACTAACACAGTATGGTACCTTTGGAGTGGAGTACTAGAGGAACAAATCAAAAGATGGAAAGTAGATGTATGTTTGACTTGTGCCTCCTGGTATTGTTGTTACTTCTTTGGCTAGCCAGAAGTCAGATATGTCTTTGCAGTTTACTGAGTTATTTTCCGGAAACAATGTGGGAAGTTAAAGTTTTGATTACTTTGTTTGGATGCTGTCTTTGGTTATTTCTTTATAAAATGGGGATTCTGCTCAAGGACAATGGTTAAGAAGGTCAGAATGCCTGACCCAAAGCAGGGATCTGTTTTGATGCCTTCAGAGACCTAATTCAATGTTTTTGTGT